>APFE031535031.1:22130-42214 GCA_000404065.3 Pinus taeda | reverse complement strand
ATTTTTATTTTTGTCTTTTTTAATATATAATTTTATATTTGTTTTTGAGAGACAATTATTTCATTTGGATTGAAAATTTAATTAACAATGTATAAATATGTAAAATATCAAAAATGCAAAATATCGACCTTCTTCTTTAAATATGCAAATCAATAAAAACCTCACTACAAAAAAAAATGAAAAAAATAAAAACAAGAAAATATGAAGAAGAAAACCACTTTCAAAATTATTAAATTTACAAAATAATTATTTACATTTCATACATTAGAAAAGTTAAAGTCAAAAAATAGGTCTTTTAAAAAAAGGGTCTGATGCAGAATAACCACTTTTTAAATCAACATGAAAATCACTATCATTCTAAAACGCAATGTACATAAAAAAAATTAAAGTGCCAAAAACTATGCTTTAAAAAAAGCATGTGTGTTCTGCATCACCCCTTTTCAAAATCAGGTGACTTTTTTGTTATCTCTACAAAACGGGTAATAATATCAGTTCACGTTTCAAAGTTTACATTGTTAATTGCAGAATGTGTTAAGAGTATTTCTTCCATAGATAGTTCTTTCTAGAATTGTGTGAATTTAATTGAATAATTAGCCATTAGTGATTGCAACAATTCATCATTAGATAACCTCTAAATTCACTGCATATACTGTGCTAACACTCTTGGGATCACACTTAATGGACTATACTAGGTACCTTGTGGTCCATTTTCTTCATTGGTGGATTCCCTCATGTTTGTGACTGGTTTACCTCATTGGCTGGTAATCATGTGGTTTCTACCATACTCGACTTCAGCTCATATTCGCATGATGTAGATTTGTACCATCAGGGTTATGTTGAATACCTTGGGTTAGGGACATCTCACTCTTATATGGCATCCTTCCTAGGCTGCATTGGAGTTATGTATCTCTTATGTACTTTGAGGACTATCTTGAGGCACTTCTCTTTATGTTATGTATTTGTAGTCCTACTGATGTATACTATGACATAGATCCACATTGTATTTTCTGGTGGAAATGCTCTATCTGTTTAGTCACATGGATCCACTATGTATGTCTTCATGGCCATGTTCTAACATTTCATGTCACGGATCTGCAGTGTATTTTATGGTGGCCATGTTCAGTATATTCTTATGACCGAGCATGGGTATGCCTGCCTCGGGGATGTTATCATCACAGTTGAGACTTCAGCACTTGAGTTCCTCGGATCCAACTTCTTAGTCTTGGCTCCTTCCTCCCATTTTGAGCATTGAGTATTATTGTAATGAATTTTGGCCATCAATTTCTCTTCTAACCTCATGCATTAGGGGGAATTTGTGAAAACCCTATTTTCCACTTCATTATAGTGAGAGAAAACTAATATCAACTTTCCTCAATTTTTGGCTAAAATGCATTCCTTTTCACCTTTTATTTTACTTATATGAAATTTATCCCATGATAAAAGGGTGGAATTACATGATTGAGTTATTTCTCATAATCAATTTTCCAAAATATTATAATTGTGAGATAATATTTATTTCATAATTGAGATAATTGATAAAATGTTCATAATTGTGAAAAAGGTTTCTAGATCTTTCCATCCCCAAGGAGATCAACATGACCCACTTGTGTATGAGTTGGCTTGGGGTCCATTATTATAGAAGTTTCCTAACTTCTCAAGCCCCTAGGTGTCTAGATACATTCTCCTGGAGGATAGAATGAGCCTATATAATCACCAAGAGGAAATGTGGTAAGGAGAGAGTATCCAAACTATAGCACGAGACCTTTGTTGTATTGGGAGAGGAGACCATGCTAGAATATTGAGAGAGGATATCATTGGTGAAGGTATACATTTTTTATACTTTCATCTTGGATTAATAGATTCATGTTCCTTCTTTATATCTAAGTGTTTGCAGTGATACTTTTTATTATTTCTATGATGTTTTGAGATAAATATCTTCCAGGGAAGATTGCTTGTCGTCTTCGCATGTTTGTGATTATGTGAAGGTGTTGAGATCAAGTGTAGACGAAGTATATCATTCGATTAGAGTGTTGGGATTTTCCATCGAGCTCAAAACCCTTCACTAATCTGCAAGGAGGCCAGATGTGTACTTTTTCCTCTTAACATCTAGATATGTTTATATGCTACATGTGTAAGAATTTGGTCGGGATTGATCTATCTATCCATTAGTCATTTTTATTTTTGTTGTCTGGTGATCTAAATTGGGCATGAGATAGCAGAGAAATAGCTCCTTGCATAATTAAATGCAACAATACAAATTAAAATGAAATTCCCTTAAGATAATCATCTTGAGCTCACTGTTGTCTGAAACATAAATCATGTTCCTAAACCTGATCAAACCATCTATTGTAAGATGATAATCCACATCGTGTTCTCCTGTATCTTGTTGTAACCTGTGCCTAATCTCCACGTACCTATCATCTTGTTATCTTGCCTGTAAGATCTGATCCTATAAATATGTCCCATAAGAACTCATAGTTTCCATATTATTCACATGCACTCTCATGCTAAGAGAATCTACAACTTTGTTTTCCTTGTTAGGTAAACTTGACTCAGGATAGGGTCAAAGTTGACCAGGTTTAACAGTAGTGGCTTTTAGGCACATGGTATAGTGTACCCATGGTATTACTGCCCATGATACTGCATGTAATGGAGCCTATAAAAGTTTTGGAGGACTTCATTGTAAGGTAGGCCAAGGATGTGAGGAGTGAAGGCACACATGGTTAGGTTGGCCGGGATTTTGGCCAAAGATAATTAAATTTCTTTATGGTGGGTTTTCCCTGGAGTTGGGGTTTTTCTTGGTTAAATCTTGTTAATATTTTTTATGTGCATACTTGTTGTTGGTTATTTTATTATTGTTCCTCTCTATAAATCTTGGTAAATAGTTAATGCTCTACAATTAAATTTTCATCAATTGACATCAAAGTTGAGGTTGTGTTTTGGCTTCAGAAGGATGCTTTCGTTGCCAAGGGTTATTTGGCTTGGTCACTGAAGAGTTCTAATCATATATTTGGAATTAATATGGTTGTATAACACGAGTTTATTAGTTCTAGATATGGTATTGTTGGCACGACTAGTGATTTAATTGTTGGTTGTGGATATAGCTTCGGTATGAGTGGTGGAACTAGTGATTCTAGTGGTGTCTAAGATTCTCAATTAATTACAGACAAAATCTAGTTGTGGTGCTTCATACAACCAAAGTGGCCGCATAGGAGGAGATTCAAGAAAGCGCATTGAAGGAGAATTATAGGATCGAGTTAATGGATTAACATGATGATAGATCTACTACAAAGCAGAGAGTTTCTGGAGCCTCTAGAAAGCGAAAATGACTATGACAACTAGTTGGTAGGGATAAGGTTTAGAAGCTATGTATGGGCATAGAAAATCGATGAAGATGGAACTGTTCAAGAAACATTGTAAGCTAGTAGCGGCAGCAGAGAACTCATTGAGTGCGATGGCCCAATGGTGGCAGCGTCGTAGTAGAAAAGGTGATCTGTCACAATTGGTTTGAGGCAAACTTTTCTTGGGCCAGGATTGGCTTCAAAGGAATTCAAAAAAAGGTGGACCAAGGAGAAAATGTTGCAGCCATGGTCCACAATAAATTCTATCGCAACTATGGAAAGACTTTTAAGAAACCTCACCATCCTTTTGAGAAGGAATGGTTGGATGCTAAGCTAAAGTTGGTTGGATTGTATGGACTCCACAACAAGAGAGAACTTTGGAGGGTTCAGTATACATTGAGTCACATTAAAAATGCTACAAGAATGCTTCTTACTCTTGATGAGAAGAATCCATAAAGGAAGAAGCTACAGTAAAGATCTGTCAATAGTATTAGCGGGGCACCTATTGACATTGATGTTACATTTTGGAATGCCATAATTTTGGATCCAATGATACTCTTTGAGACATAGTTACATTTAAGTTTTGAGAGGGTATTAACAAGGAACATTTGTTGGTGGATAACTCGTTGGATGAAGTAATGAAGAAAAAGGATGATAAGCATTGCCAACAGTGTGACCAACCGAAACTCGATATGCATAAAATATGGACACTCAATTATTCACACTCATGTGTTTGGCATGTTGGTGCAGAAATCGCTGAGAGGCGGGCCTCTCGGCGTTGCACTAGATAGTGTGGTAAGAGGGTAGAGATTTGTCGATGCCCATAAGTACCTCTAATCATAATCATGAGTTTCGAGTCCAAGTTACGTAGAAGAGAGGGTTCTCAATGATTGTGAAAAGTTGTCCTATGCTAAGGTTATGTAGAGTGATGGGGAAATGCTACCTAATGTGGAAACTATCAAACAGTTGGTTTGAATGCCACATCAGGTCACTCATTATCATCCAAGGAAGTTGTAGTGGTAAATTCATTTGGCTATATCCTAAACCTCATGAAGACGATCATGGATGGTTTCATTTGAATCGTTGACTCAGATGTCGTTATGGATGAAATAAGGCAGAAGCTAGTAGTGCGCAACCATGATGTGAGACAATGTGTCTCTGAAAGAGGATATCTCAAGGAAGTAGCAACAATAAACAAAAAAATATTAATTATTACAATGGAGTCAAATTTTATTGCATGTAAATGGGCATACAGTTGTAAGACCTGGTAAGGCATGTGTACTGCTGGGTAATTACAGGTATAGTTCGGATTAGACCTAGGTGATAGGTGGGATGCTAGGTTAACAATACCCTGGGAAAAAACTTTGAGCAAGGTAAGGGCTAGAGTGAGTGGGGTCATCTCACTTAGTATTTTTCGTTGTATTTAGTTAGGGAACCCCAAGTAAATTTTAATGGGGGGTTGTTAGGTAAAATTGAATTGGGATAGAGTCAAAGTTGACTAGGGTAAACAGTAGTGGTTTTTGGGGACATGGTATAGTGTACCCATGGTATTACTGCCCATGGTATTTCATGTAATGGAGTCTATAAAAGTCTGAGAGGATGTCACTGTAAGGTAGGCCAAGGATATGAGTGATGAAGGCTCACTTGGCTAGGTTGGATAGGATTTTGGCCAAGGATAATGAAATTTCATTATGGTGGGTTTTCCCTAGAGTTAAGGTTTTTCTCGGTGAAATGTAGTTAATTATTTATGTGCATACTTGTTGTTGGTTATTTTATTATTTTTCCTCTCTATAAATATCGGTAAATAGCTAATTCTTTCCAATTAAATT
This sequence comes from Pinus taeda, assembly GCA_000404065.3. Taxonomy (NCBI): domain Eukaryota; kingdom Viridiplantae; phylum Streptophyta; class Pinopsida; order Pinales; family Pinaceae; genus Pinus; species Pinus taeda. The sequence goes on along the minus strand of APFE031535031.1, from coordinate 37,044 downwards.
TTCATCATTCTTTTCCCTTAATGTACTTGATCTCAAAGTCAAACTCATTGATCGTAGCCAACCATATAGCTTGCCTGGAATTCAGATTCGGTTGATCAAATAATTATCTCAATCCATTGTGATCACTCATCAAGATTAATTGCCTACCAAGAATACAGTGTCTCCACATCTTCAAAGCATGGGTGATTGCTACCAACTCAAGATCATGCGTCACATAGTTTTGTTTGTGCACATTCAATTTCCTTGATTCGTAACATTCCACCTGTCCCTCCTACCTCAAGAATATGCTAAGTAATCTATTGCAAGAATTTGTATATGCCACAAAATCTTTATCTAGATCTTCAATATTTAGAACTGGAGCATTTTCAACAATTGTTTCAACTCCTAAAAACTTGTTTCACATTGAGTCTTTCCATTCAAATTTCTTCCCTTTGCATTGCACTGATGTAATAGGATATGCAATCTATGAGAAGTTTGTAATGAAACTCATGTAGTACCTTTCTAAAACCATAAATCACCTTACCTCATCCACATTCTTAGGAGCTTCTCATTCCATGATAGCTCTTATCTTTTGGATCCACTGCAATACCTTCCTTGGAAACAACACACCCCAAGTAATATACCTCTGTCTGAAATAAAATGTATTTACTAAACCTGGCATACAACTAATGTTCTCTTAACAGTTTCAACAATGTCGTTAAATGTTCTGTATGTTCTTCCTCATTATTAGAATATATCAATATATCATCAATGAATACAATAAAAAACTGTCCAAATAAGGATGCAACATGCTATTCATCAAGCATGGAAACATAGTTGGAGCATTAGTTAAACCAAATGGAACTACACCAACCTCATAATGCCCATACCTAGTCTGGGAATTAGTCTTGTAGATGTCTTCTTCTTTGATGTGTAGTCGATGATATCCTGATCTCGTATCAATCTATGAGAACATTGTTGCTCCCTTCAACTATTAAAACAAGCCGTCATTCCTCGGAAATAGATACATTTTCTTAATCGTCACCTTCTTCAAAAGCCTATAATCAATGCACCACCTAAGAGTACCATCACTCTTCTTCATAAAAAATACTGGTGCACCCCATGGTGATACACTTGGCCTAATTTATCCCTTCTCAAGAAATTCCTTCAACTGCAACTTCAGTTATACTAGCTCTGGAGTGCTCATCTTGTACGGTGCCTTTGATTTTTGTGCTTCCTCCGGTACCAACTCAGTGGAAAATTCCTCTTCCATGTGAGGCGAAAACTATGAAATCTTTGCAAGAAATAGATCCTGAAACTGTTGCAAAACTAGGTACCTATTTAAGACCTTTGCATCCTCAACATCCTTACCTTTATCACTAGAAATATGCACCAGAAATAACACACACCCTTTTCTACAACTATGCTTTTCCTACATAGCTATAACCATTATGACTGATGTAGCCTTCTTCTTACCCTACAATATTCTTTGTTATGCATTGTCAGCTAAGAGCTCCATAGCCTTATCATAACAATCCACCTTATAGCTATGAAGACACAACCAATCCCTACCCCAAAGCATACTATATGATCCCTATAAAAGTACATTCAAATGTGTCGATGTGGGCATACCATTAACCTCAGATGAACAAGCTCTTACCCAACGATGAACTCTTTCTTTGTACCTATAGCCAACTACACTAACCAAGGTTTTGCATGTACTTGTTTATTCAAACCACACTTATCCACCATGTCATGGTTAACATAATTATAATTAGATCCAAGGTCAATAAAAATAGAAACAACTTGATCACAAAGCTTATTTTCCATCTCGATAATAGACACCTTGTGATCTGATTCCCTGTTATCCAATGCTGCAAAGATTTGTGGAACACTTTGTCCAATATCCCCAACTGTCTGTACTTCTTGTGCATTGTAAATCTAAGGTTTGCCACCCTGATTTTATAGATAATCTTTCGTAATATTCTCCTTACCACATGTCCAAAATGGAAACTGTCTCCTACCTTCACCTATGTTTTGTTTTTCTCCAGGCTGAGGTCCATTGAACTTCTTGTAAGGTACAACATTCTGTCTCTCACCTGCATCATGCAGTCTTGTTCTTTTTGACTGCCATTTACCTTTATTCTTGTCTTTCACTTTCCAACCTTGTTGATATTCTATCTTATGCTTTGATTTCTCATAGCAATGCTTCAACTTCCCCATGACTTTTTCAAGTGATCAAGGCTCATCATACTCAATCCAATATTTAAATGTTAATGGTAATCCACTTACAAATCTCTAAACTTTTTCCTTCTAATCCTTAAGGTACGGTACATACCTCAAAAAATCCAGGAACTTGGTCATATACTCCTCATATGCCATTGATCCCATATTCAACTCGTAGAACTCCTTGAATTTATTTTCATGGTACCTTTCTGACAAGTACTTATTCTTTAAAAGTCTCTTGAATTCACTCCAACTCAACTCCTCTATCTTGATATCTCTTACCTGCTTCACATCTTCCCACAAGATGTCTTCTTTCCTATTGAGGTTGGAGATAGTTATTATGGCCTTCATATTCTATATGTAATCATGCATCTCAAAGAAATTCTTCATCCTAAGTAACCATTCCTATGCATCTTCCAACTTCTTCAAATCCCCATCAAATGTGCGTGGCTTGGATTTCTTGAACTCATCTGACAAATATACCTTGTCATTCCTCTTGTAAGGATGATAACGATGGTGACCATGGTACCTGTTGAAACCAAAACTAGAGTAGAACATATATCCATCAACTCTCTTATTCGACATATCCAATAATCTGTCATCGTTGATTGTGTCATCCCTATATGACATGTGCCCACCATGAGACCTGCTACCATATTCCCCATTAGTTATGTCCTCCTGCTCATAACTTATCCTCGGTTATCCATGTCTCTACAAGTCTGAAAACATCTGAATGATAACTGCATTGACTTTTTCTGGTTTCTCTTGTGCCTTGGAAAGTCTCTCCTATGACTGAATGATCTTGTCATTATCTTCTTTGCAACTTCTTATTTTTTCCTTCAAACTTCTCAATGTGTCTGTTATGTGAGTGGAATACTCATCACCATGCTTCTCATCTAATTGGTGGGGAGAGTTTTGTGAACTCTAGTCTACCATATTTATAGTCATCTTTGATCTTCTTCCTACAAGTATACCATGTCAGCTAAACCAAAATATAAACATGTTCAACATACCTTAGTATAGTTCATGGGATGATATATTGTCTGCAAGATCAACTATATTAGCACAATGCATTTATAATCATAATCATAACAATATATCAACGTCATATCAACCATTATCCAGTTACCATGCATGACAATACCAGCTACATACCATGACCTCATGGTTATGGTTGTCGTGCATACTTAACTAACATGCACTCATGATGATCACATTCCAACAACAACACCATCAATTTCCACATGACAGCACAACTGTAACAATTACGACCACCATGCATACATAACAAGCACATAGATGTTGCTCATCTAATTGGTGGGGAAAGTTTCATGAACTATAGTCTACCATCTTTCTAGTCATATTTGATCTTCTTCCTGCAAGTATACCATGTTATCTAAACCAAAATATAAACATGGTCAACATACCTCAGTATAGTTCAAGGGATGATATCTTATCTGCAAGATCAACTAGATTAACACAATGCATGTATAATCATAATCATAACAATATATCAACGTCATCTCAACCATTATCCAGTTATCATGCATGACAATACCAGCTACTACAATGACCTCATGGTTATGGTTGTCATGCATTCTTAACTAACATGCACTCATGATGATCACATTCCAACAACAACACCATCAACTTCCACATGAAAACAGAACTATAACAATGACCACCACCATGCATGCATAACAAGCACATAGAGCACAAGCATAATGAACACATATAGAACTAACATGTATACATCTAGTACAAGGGTTGAACCATGCTTTAATACCAATATGTAACAACCTCCTCCGACATTTACCTTAGTTACCGTCTTTCCAGGTTAAACATGTGATGAATAGTTACTATGATATGACTCAACCTTCTAAATCACCTTAACGAAGTGGAATCAACAAAAACAAACCTTACTGACCTCCCTTAGGTGCTACATGGCCTCTAACGGATATACCATCCTTCTAGGTACCAAAAACCTGAGTTAAGCCTCCTTTTCACTGATCCGGACCCTCGATTCTAGAATAACACTACCCGATTTTGACTATGACCCCCCAAAGGCATACACAAGCCTGCAAGGGAGCGATTGTAGTCTTTTTTGCTCAGCTCTATGCCAACAATCACCAGATATGAGCCACTTTTTTAGGGATATGATCCAAACCTCTACCTAGAACTTAATGAAACTCTTAGAAATGATAAATGACACAAGGAAAAATCCTTCCATACAAATCTTAGATAAGAACCTGACCTAACAAGGCCTATACATGACAAATATTCCATCAAAAACATCATGAACATGTAATGTACAAGTCATAAATACACATCTGAACATACGAGTTTCATACTTATCTGAGAATCATTAAGAAGGATTGATGCCCTCTCATAATAGCTTCATTATCATCTATTAGGTCACACATTCATTATTCATTCATTTACTAATCAAAACTTGATGAGAGCCATGACTAAGCTATGCCATAAATCCATGCTTATAACCAACAGATTAACAATGATAGAAAAACCATTAAAATCACATAATAACCAAGAACATTTTCTCATAAAACTCAATAGGAAAGGAGCTCATTTTCACATATGCAAAAGCCAACCAAGTCAGGGACTTCGATGTACCACCCGACTATAGATTGGGTTAACCCAAATATTTCTTTCAACCAATCAACCCCATGCCATATTCCAAGCATGATTGTGGGACTCACAAATAAACCAACTAGGGCCTCCTTAAGCTTTACCATATATCCCACCATTAACGGTCAAGGATTCCTAGGACCAAACCCTCATCTATACAACTAGTATTTACCGTAATCTTTCCATTACCAGTCAAGAATTCCTAGTACAAACAATAAACATACACTACCAGGCTTTAACATAATCCCACCACATAACGTCTAGGGATCACTATGCCTATATAAGCATTGCCTCCAAATTTATTCACCTACACTGCGAGTAATTTTCCCATCTCCACCCTCAAGCTTTACCATGTATTGCACCATACTGGTCCAGGGATTTCTAGGCCTTTGGGAATTTTCTTGATACCACCTCACATCAATTTCGAAACCATCCGGCAATCCAGCTCAACCAAGTAAAAGAACCTAATCACACCATGGTTATTCCAAAAATGGCAAGGAAAGGTTGAAACCTCTGTCACACCTGGTAAAACCCATGTCAATGACAACAAGAGAACCAAATATACACATGCATGCACCATGCATGCCAAAACTAGCAATAAAATCATTCATGCAACTCGATACCTACAATTAATCTTGTTGTAGCCCCTCGATCCAACATTTTCCTCACTTGATCCTTGCATTCCTTTATTTTCTTTCCCTTCCTTTGCTTTCCTTTCTCCAATGCTAGAGTGCTCTAAGAATGCTCTAAGTGTGAAAGATTATGAGAGAGTAGAGAAAATAGAGAGAGATCCAAAACTGATCTGAAAAAAGTTGTGAATTGATATTTAGAAGCCTTTTTATCAATTAGGCCTCTGTTTCTTCAATTTCCATTATTTTTCCTTCATTTTCCTCCTCACATGCAACCCGTGACCTTTCACCTTCCTTCTCTCTTATTTTCCATTATTTTCATAAATAAAATGTCAATTAATGTCTCTTTTGCTTTTCAATGACTTTACATTGCCTTTGCCAATTTCCTTAGCCATAATAACCAAATGAACACCCACACTAGGATGTTTTACCCAACATTCAGCTCGAAATACATGTTCCATGACCTTGGTCTTATTTTTCCTTTATTAACTTCATTACATGGATTTTTAAAATGAGGATGTTATGCTTTGGTTCTAGTATAAATAACAGAGGTACATGCACTTGAGTAAGGGGATTTAACAATATTCTTCTAGTCTTCACACCTATATTGGAATCACCAACAATTTGGTTAGTTGGTTGGTGTTTTTACACATACCTTGCATGATATTTGGATTGTGGACTAAGGGATTCTTCAATGTCTTCATCTAAAAATGGCTCATCATCCTTCTCATCATTCTTGACTGGATTAATGGAGTTGATATTTGTTGGTTGATTGTCTTGAATCTAAATGTGCTCACCAAATTTAACATAAATGCAATAAATTATTATATTTGTATTCTTATTGTAGAATTTTTAACCCTCACTATTCTGAGAGTATCCAAGAAAAATACTTGCATCAGGTCTTGGATCGAACTTGCCAAGATTTTCATTATTCTTCTTAATATAACACTTGCTTCCAAACACCCTCAAAATTATTGACTATCACTAGTCTACCATACCAAATCTCATATGGATTTTAATTGCTATTTGGTATGAAGTATGCGTTCTTCAAAATGAACACAATTGTTTGAATGACTTCAACACAAAATCTATGTTCAATATTTCTTCCTCCCAACATGGCTCTAGCCAACTACTATATTGATATATTGGATCTCTCTGCTACACCATTCTGTTGTGGAGTTTTTGCTATGGTAAACTACCTTTTGATGCCATGTTTTATACAAAAATAATCAAACTCTTTTGAAGTAAACTCACTTCCATTATATGACCTTATTCACTTTATTTTATAGTATGTCTCATTTTTAACCATGGCCTTAAATTTTTTAAACTTCTCGAAGGCCTCTATTTTTTGTCTACAAAATACTACTCACATAATTTTGTTGAAATCGTCATGATAAGCATGACATACAATTTAGCTAAAGGTGTCTGAGTTTTGAAGAACCACATAAGTCCATATGTACTCATTCTAATAGCATGGTTGATGTATTCTCCTTTGTCGTGAATGGTTCTCACACTTGTTTTCCAATTTCATAGGACTTGCAAATAGTATTCTCTGGTTTTGAAAACTTTGGCAAATCTCTAACAACATTCTTCTTGCCCAATTTGATAATTTTATCATAGTTGAAATTTCCTAGTCTTTAATTCCACAACCATCTCCCATCAATATTTGACAAACAGCACCTCTATATTCTCTTTTACAACATAGACATTATTGTCTATTCTTACAGTTTCATCTACTATTTCTATTGTGCCTATAGACTTGATTTGACAATTTTTAGCTTTGAACAACACATCATAGCATTGGTCACACATCTAAGACACACTACATGAATTATGTTTCAACCCATCAACAAACAACACATCCTTGGCTTTACCTCTTCAATTAGCTATGATGACAACTCCTTTACCCACAATCTTACCAGGTGCATTATTCGCACATTACCTTTGATAACTGGTTTCCATAATAAATTTTTTATTTTTAATTTTTAATTATTTTATTTTATTTTTTTTTTTTTTTTCTCCTAATGTGCCTGGAACAACCACTATCAACATACCAATGACTTCCTTCATTTTGAGCATATAAAATAGTCTTATAGTTCTCTATGATTTTGTTTTCCTTGCAGACTTAAGGTTTCTTACTTGTTTTCTTGATAATTGGATAGAGCATTTTATTTCTAAGTCTGAAATAAGTTTCTATATGGCTAAAATTTTGACAAACATAAAACTGAATTGAATTATTCAAAGGAGAGAATAAATTGTTGTACCTAGGTATACTTATCTTTTGCCTGATAGATTGATTATTTTGCTGATAATTTCTTCTTCATGACGTGAGTTGTCTAAATGAGAGATTCACCTTGCAATTTGCTTCCTTATGCCCATAATTTGAGCAAGTATAATAGTAAACTTGAAATATATCCTCATACCTGGGAGAAAATTGGTTTCTAAAACTTGGTTGAGCTGTTCTTTTTGAAATTCGATTTACTTCTCCTGAATATTTGGCTTTTTATGAATCGAATTCCACCTTCTATTTTGCAATAATTGATTTTCCTTTGGCTTCAAATTGGGCTATGTGCTCTCTTTTTCTCTTTGGTCTTGTGTTGTTTCATTTATGGCTACTACATTATGTCCAACTTTTGTTGCTTGCACAAAGGTAATGAATTTCTTGCCCTTTACATTAGCAATTCAGCTTGACTTGGCCTCAAATCACAGACTAGTTCTATTATTAGAGACTCTTTGTACTTAAAGAAGTTCATTCAAACTTTTAGTCTCTTTTCCAAATTTCTCTTTAAATCTCATCTGAGCTATAGCTTTTTCCAAATATTTCCTCTAAAATACAATTTCCCTTTGAGGCCTTTCACATGCTTGATTTTTTTCATTGAGTTGTTGATTTAGACTTTCTTGTATCTTCTTACCTTCTTCAATTTGTAGGAGAAACGTTTGAATAGTCTTAGCACTGTCCTTGATCATAATTTATTTTTGTGTTTTATTTTTCTTTCTCAGCCTCTGAATTTCTTCAAGGGCATTGACCAACTCTTCTTCTAAGTCAATTTCAGCCTCTTCTCCATAATAATCAGCAAATGCTACTTCTATATTATCTATGACCATGAACATAATTTCCTTTGATATTTCATAGGTTCTATCCTTTAGAAATTAATAGAAATTTTCTACTGCTGATGAAATATGACTGAAATCAAAAGATTACAAATTTCCTCTGCATTTCTGCGAAATGGAAATCACAATTTAGAAACACATGCAATTACATGCAACCATCAAAACCACAAGAAAATAAGTATTTACAAGGGATACCAACTAAGAAAAACCCATTTTTTTTGTTCATTAATCAGATGAGAATGAGAAATTATTAAAATGTCTTTCTTCAACTCTGAAGCACACCCTGCACTATAAACCTATTCTCCTGTTGATTGTCCTTCTCTGGCCAACACTTAGCCAATTAAGGTCTCCATCTTCCTCATATTCCTTGCACAATTAAGGAGAACTGAACTCCTAAATAATAGGGGAATTCCTTATTTCTTTGTGCAATTCCCAAGGAATAGATCACCTTCTAAATTTCCAAGCATATACACTCAACTAGTATACAATTGATAATTATAATGTGCCTTTTCCTCCACTCCAGCTAGGCAATTCGAATTCCATGCATATATGGGCTATTTTTATTTTGATTGACTAGTTTAACTAAGAGGTTAGCAAGTTAACAACAATTCTACTACTCAACTGACCTTCAAATGACTCAATTAATTATTTGAGCTTGTTTTAATGAGTTCAACGGAAAATAATTGATCTAGATTGCTAAATTTTAGCAATCGCTACATGCATAACTCTACTCCAATCCTATAACTCGAATTTACTAACTTAACTAGTAGACAAGGCCATGTCACTATAGATAACTACAATCCAAGTCATCCTGCTAATGCGAAAAATTGAATTACTCAATTTTCCTAAGGCACAAGTCAAATTGATCCTTTCTTGCTACAATTTCTAACACTCCCTCTTAGAAAGAAAGGGGTTTTGCACCAACCCTATCCTGCACCTGTGGAATTCAAATTTTCCTCTTAACAATTCCTTTCTCAAGATATCTGCATCTTGCTCGTCAGTTGGAATGTACTATAGCATCATAATTCTCCTATGCACATAATCCCATAAGTGATGGTACTTGATATCGATGTGCTTGTACTTGTCATGAAATACTAGATTCTCAGAGAGTTTAATACAACTCTAATTATCATAATAAATCATTGTTGGATCCATCTCCCGACTGAAGCTACCCACAAGTATTTGCCTCATCCATATGGCCTCATATGCTACTTGAATCGCAGCCATGTATTCAACCTTTGCTAATTTGAGTTCTGCAAACCTGTATTTCCTTCTATACCAAGAAATAGTTGCAGACCCAACACTGAAGATAGCACCTGAAGTACTTTTCCAATGATGGAATCCTTGCCCAATCTACATCTGTGAAGCCTTGAAACTTCACTCCCTATGTCCTCTTGTACCATATCCCATACTTAGTTGTGCCTCTAAGGTATCTTAACACGTGCATTGGTTCATTCCAATACGTATTGGTAGGCTTCACCATGGCTTGACTCAATTGATTAAATGCATAGCATATGTCAAACCTTGTGTTCACCAAATACATTAAGGATCCCACAAGTTGTTTGTAGATGGTAGAATCTAGTGCCTCTCCTAAAGAACCATGCTCCTTCCTCTAGTTAGTAGCTAGAGGTGTGTCCATAGGATTACAATCCTATATATGAAATCTCTACATTATTTTAGAGGAATACTTCCCCTGACTCACAAACAACTCTCCATCTCCCTTCCATCCTTCTAGGCCAAGCAAGTAATGCATCAAGCCCATGCCTTTCATCTTGAATTCTCTTGCAAGGTCCTCCTTGAAAGAGTGGATCATCCACTCATCCCATTTAAGTATCAAGTCATAAACCTAGAATACCAAGATAAGAATTTCCATCTACCAAAATGTGATAGAGATTGGAATTTGCTTCACTTTTGGTGAAGCCCAATCCACTGAGATATGTGTCGATATGAGTGTACCATGCTTGCGTCACTTGCTTGAGACCATACATTTCTCTCTTGAGTCTACACACATGTGTCTCCTTATCATATGTCTCAAATCCCTCGGGTTTCTCTATGTAAATCTCTTCCTCGACAAGACCATTGAGGAAGGTGATCTTGAAATCCATTTGTTGGATCTTCCACCCCATTTAGATAACTAATGCTAGAATGGTTCTGATTGAGGAATATATAGCCATAGGGGAAATGTTTCCTCATAGTCCATTCCTTCTATATGAGAAAAGCCTTTGGCCACAAATTTGTCCTTGTACTTCTCGATTCTCCCATTAGTTGCATGCTTCACTTTGCACATCCATATAGAACCAACCACTCACTTTTTTTCTAGTCTCAGCACCACCTCCCATACATTTTTCTTCATGATGGATTCATATGCCTCCACCATGGCATCAACCCACATTGGTTGATAAACTACTTCCTAAAATGAAGAAGGCTTTAACTAAATGAGTTATGTCATGAGATACGTATAACAAGTGTATATGTCTAGTGACCTCGTCTACTTGCACAAAGATGTAGAAGCTCCCACATGCTCTCTTTCATCTTGCACCAATCTTCCAGCTTTGCTGCTTCTCTTCCTCTCCTCTCTAGAATATTTTGGTTGAGTGGGTGCCTCCATTCAGGATCTTTTCTGGCTCCTCCATATGTGGTTTCTCCACAACATACTAAAGCTATGCATGACTCTCCTCCTTTGGACCTAGAAGCTCCTCCTCATCAAGTTTGACATCTATCATCACTACTATAACCCTAAGTGAGGGAAAATACACCCAGTAATTATGTGGTGTCTTTGTGTATCCTACAAAGACTCCCATCTCATTTGTAGGCTCCCATTTCTTCCAACTATCCTTGGAGACATTAAAATACATAGTAGCTCTAAAAATTTGTAAATGAGATACATCTAACTTTCTCTCAGAGAAATATTATTTGGGTTTGATCATGCCAAGTATTTTCTGAGGGCTCCTATTCTGCAAATAAATTATAGTGTTGCATGCTTCTTCTCATAGATGCAATGATAGCCCTTGATCATGCAACATGGCTCTTGCTTCTTCCGCTATGCTTTTCTTCTTCCTTTATACCACCCCATTTTGTTGTGGGTTATAGGGTGCTATCAGTTCTATTCTAATCCCTCTTTGGTACAAAATTCCTTGAAGGTGTTAGAGACAAATTCTCCTCCATTGTCACTTCTTTGGGCTTTGAATTTTTTACCAGCCTCGTTTTCAACCAATGCTTTGAATTCAACAAATTTCTAAAATACTTCATCCTTTTTCCTCATGATGAAGATCCAACATTTTCTAAAAAAGTAATCAACAAAAATCACATAATACCTATGTTTTGTTGTAGAGGTTGTCGAAAAGGGTTCACATACATCATAGTGGACTTGCTCTAATATTGCTTTAGCTCTGCTATCTCAGCCCTAGAAGGTGGATTTGACATATTTACCCAAAGTGCATCCCTTGCAACATCGTGTTGGTCAAGGGTACATTTCAGGAGACCAATGGCAATTTTTTGCATGATTTTTAAGGCCCCATGGTGTAAGTGTCCCATGCACCTATGCCATAGTTCTCCAACATCTCGACTATGTACATTTTCTTCGTTGCTACTCAGTGCAGCACAAGATTCCACCTCAATTTTGCAAATATTTTTAGCTCTAACTCCAATATATTTCACTTTCCTAGTATCTACGTGTCTCATAAAAGCTTTCCCCTTACTGAAAAAATCATGATAACATTTATCCTCCAATACATATAAATAGATCAAATTCTTCTTCAGCTCGGGTACATACATAACACTTTCCAGATGAAGATCGGAGTTGGAATCCCTCTTAAATTTTACAGTTCCAATTCCTTTGGTATTGTACCTCCCATTATCCCCAAGTTCTATCTGTATCTGTAGATCCTTCTCCTCTAGGCTACTAAAGAATTCTTTGCATCCTGTCATATGGAACAAAGCACTTGAATCTTAGTACCACACACTCCCCATTACAGTGTTGGTCCTGCATGCAATTAGGGTGAAGTCTAATTCGAATTATGAGGCAAGTGCTTCACCTCTTGCTCCTCCTGAAGGCTTATTATTAGACTTCTTGTGTGGGAACTTTGCTGCATAGTGCCCATAATCATGGCAGTACTTTTTTTTTATTATCTTGCTTAGATCCTTCTTCTTGCTATGGTTCTAGATGGACACTAGCTTTCTTTGGGCCTTCTTGACCTTAGCATTCTTTCCCTTCCCAACTAAGGAAAACTTATCTTCCTCCTCTACTTTGGATGTTACTCCATCTCTGGTGTTCCTTTGAATTTCTTCCTACAACAAATCTGACCAAAGTCTCTCCCAATTTACCAATTTGTCCCTTAAATTAACAGAGTCATAGTAATTGTGCCAGTATTTTGGAAGGAGAAGATTTATTGATTGGTTTCTATTGCAATTAAAAGCTATGGTACCATGTGGAAATTAATAGAAATTTGGTACTACTGATGAAATTGAACTGAAATCAAAAGATTACAAATTTCTTCTAAAATTATATAGAACGTAAATCATAATTTATAAACACATGCAACCATAAAAACCACAAGAGCACAAAGATTTACAGGAGAACCCAACTAGGAAAACCCCTCCACTGGTTTTGATTAATCACATGAGAATGAGAATCTATTACAATGTCTTGCTTCAACTCTGAAGCACACCTTGCATTGTAAACCTATTCTCCTACTGACTATCCTACTCTGGCCAAAACTTAGCCAATTCAAGCCTCCAACTTCCTCCTATTTTCTTGCGCAATTCAGGAGAAATTGAGCTCCTAAATAATAGGGGAATTGTAAAAAGAGCTTCTGCATAAATCACATCAGAAAGATTCTTGCCGACGCGTTTCGAACCAACCAGTGTGGTTCATCGTCAGGACGAGTTGAAGGAACAAATCAGGCCAAGCAGGTTAAATACACTGAGCAGAGACTCCAACGGCTCCCTAACGGCTATATTTGACTTGGACCTAGGTCAAAATTAATATTATTAATAAAATAATATAATAATTATTTTTTCATAATATTAAGGTAATAATATAAATATTTTAATTCCTTGAGATAAGAGAAATTAGGGTTATATTGATAAAATAATTTAATTATTAAATATAATATTTATATGAGCTGATATTAAAAAAGAAATTTATTTGTTTAAATAACTTAATGGTTATATAAAAATTATACTATTGTAATAATAATTTTGAAAGATTAATTTAGGTTATATATTTTATTAAACCTGGTCCTAGTTTTTCCTAGGAATAAAATAAATGAGCGAATATAAAAATATTGATTTGCTTGAATAAAATATTAATGGTTATTTGAAAATGGGTGTTCTTAACATATTTCCCTGCTCAGAAGATGGGTGTTCTTAACACCTTGGCTTCGCGTGCCCTCAGGATTTCGGATAATGAAAGCCTAGACAGAGAGAGAACCCACCTCCTTGACGTCTTTGTGGATAATGGATACAGCAGGCACCTTGGTCGGAAGGCTTTCCTTGCAGCTTCCAAAAAAGCGTTGATTAAGAAAGAGCCTAAGGAACATCACCCAGGTGTCCATCTTCCTTATATCGAAGGGACCACGGATAGGATTGCTCGGATCCTTAGAAAGTTTGATATTCCCTCAACCTTCAGGCCCCTCAAAACCATTCGGAATTCCCTTCGGTCTGTGAAGGATCCTGTTAACCCCAAAGATATGAAGGGTGTTTATTTGATTCCTTGCTCTTGTGGGACACCCTATATAGGGGAGACAGGGCGCTCCATCCACCAGAGAATTTGTGAGCATGCAGCGGACCTGAGGCATGGAAGAACTAAGTCCTCAGCTTTAGCAGAGCATGCAGACAAGACCAAGCATCATGTTTGCATTGAGGAGGCCAAGTTATTGCGAGGGTAGATCGGTACCATCATCGCAAGTTAAGGGAAGCTATTGAAATCGAGCGAAGACCCATCAATCTCAACAAAGATGATGGTTGGAAGGTAAGTAGGAGTTGGATCCCTGCCCTATCGGCTTAGGGTTTCTTCCCCCCCCTCTGGCCATCCTAGGTGCTTTATCGGTGGGTGTTTGGTTTAGTCTTGTCGTGTTTATTTTTAGTGATCATCGTTGTGTTCTTCTCTTTTTAGTGGATTCCTCCTGTATCTATTGAGGGCCTTTTTTTTTTTTTTCGTTTGAGGTAGTAATCGAGTTTATTTTTACCTAATTTAGGCCCTTATCCAGTGTTAGTTTATTCCTTATGCTAGTTTGATTGGTATATCTTACTTAGGAAGTATTATTGGATCAAGTTTAAGTAATATAAGGATAACCTATATAGATATATAGTATATCTCGAAA
>APFE031535031.1:0-21940 GCA_000404065.3 Pinus taeda | reverse complement strand
TATATAACTTAAGATTATTTCTTTCTAATTCAAACAATAATAATGTATAAATAATTTTCAAATAACCATTAATATTTTATTCAAGCAAATTAATATTTTTATATTCGCTCATTTATTTTATTCCTAGGAAAAACAATATTATAGGACCAGATTTAATAAAATATATAACCTAAATTAATCTTTCAAAATTATTATTACAATAGTATAATTTTTATATAACCATTAAGTTATTTAAACAAATAAATTTCTTTTAATAATATCAGCTCATATAAATATTATATTTAATAATTAGATTATTTTATCAATATAACCTAATTTCTCTTATCTCAAGGAATTAAAATATTATATTAATATTATGAAAAATAATAATTAGATTATTTTATTAATAATATAATTTTGACCTAGGTCCAAGTCAAATATAGCCGTTAGGGAGCCGTTGGAGTCTCTGCTCAGTGTATTTAACCTGCTTGGCCTGATTTGTTCCTTCAACTCGTCCTGACGATGAACCACACTGGTTGGTTCGAAACGCGTCGGCAAGAATCTTTCTGATGTGATTTATGCAGAAGCTCTTTTTACAATTATGATGGATCACAGAAGCCTCAATTCTACAATAGGGGAATTCCTTATTTCCTTATGCAATTCATAAGGAATAGATCACCTACTCAATTACCAAGTCTATACACTCAAATAGTATACAATTGATAATTACAATGTGCCTTTTCCTCCACTCCAGCTAGGCAATTCAAATTCCATGCATATCTGGGCTTTTTTTAGTTGACGACTAGTTTAATAGAGAGATCAATTCAATTGGCCTTCAATTTACTCTATTAATACTTGAGCTCAATTAACTGAGTTCAGCTGAAAATAATTGAACTAGATTGCTAAATTTTAGCAATCACTAAATGGAAAACTCTACTCCAAGCCTATAACTCGAATTTACTGACTTAAGTAGTAGACAAGGCCATATCACTCTAGCTAACTGCAATCCAAGTCATCCTTCTGATGTGGAAAATTAAATTGCTCAATTTGGCTAAGACACAAGTCAAACTGAGCCTTTTTTCCACAATTTTTAAAATATCCTCATCTGAAGATTGGTTTTCTTCACTTTCAGAGGAGCAATAACCTTGGGTGTATAATATTTTCTTCCTAGACTTATTTTTATCCTTTTGCACTTTTCTAAATTTCTCTCTAGGGTCATATTCATTCTTCTTTTCTGGACATTTGGAAGCATAGTGGACTACTTTACCACAAGTAAAGCACTTGAAAGGTAGCTTACCTTTGTACTTTCCCGAGCTTCTCTTAAGCTTCCTTGTAAACTTAGCTTCCTCTTCATCTTATTCGCAACATGAATCATTATGTTCTTCCTTGGGATTCTTATCTTCTTTGAAGGATGACTCCTTTGTTGTTGGCTTGCCATAAAAAATTCTCATATCATAGGTAGTAGGAGTGCCAAGTAGTTGATCCAAAGTGACATTCTTTGTATATGCCATCCCCTCAATGGCTAGAAATTTAGGATTAAATCTACTAGGGAGAGATCTCAATACTTTTTGAACTACTACTGGATCATTTAACTCTCCATCAAGACCAATTATAGTATTCACAACATCATCAACTCTTAGAAAGTATTTAGTGATATCTTCATCAACATGCATCTTCAAAGACTCAAATTGCATTATAAAACCTTTAATTTTAGCTTTCTTTACCTTGTTTTCACCTTCATAGAAGTTTCTCATCTTATCCCAAATATCTTTTCCAGTAGTGAAATCCATGACCTTGACTAGTTCTGATTTAGGTACACCAATAAGCAGAGAATTCATATCTTTAGCATTACATGTAAATTCCATATCCTGATATCTATTAATCAAGGCTTGATACGTTTGATATTCTTCTTCCATTGCATCCAATATATCAACACCAAGTGATTGAATATAGGTTTTCATCCTTTATTTCCCCAAAAAATAGTTTGTTCCATTGAACATAGGTGCCCTATTGGTGTATCCTCCTTCTAGGTTTTCCATGGTCCCCGATATTTCTTCTCGCTATTAAAATAATCCTAAAGTAACCTGGTGGATCTACTACCAGTTGTTAGAAACTAGGAAAATAATGATATGGTGGGGGGTGAATCAGTGTTGTGAGAATTTTAAAACTTTCTTTCATAAGTAAAGAATCCTAGGACCCAATAAACAGTTCAGAAAATATTCATATAGGAACCACAAGAATCACATATTTGACACATAATTTCCTCAAAAATTTTCTTCAGTTACTTTCACAAAGGAAATATTCAACTTGTTGTTACAAATTTCTCTGGATACAACCAGAAGGAAGCTACTATTGAAAGGGGAAACTATCCCTAGTTTATCAGCTACCATTGAAAGGAGATATAACCCATGATATACCAGTTTCTACTGAAAGGAGATGTTACCCCTATTATTTACCAACCACTACTAGATGGAGCTACAACACCTGATTTGTAAGTTTCCACTTTCTTGACCTCCTTGATTCATCTTTCATTCCATTTTCAAACTCAAATCATGAAGGCCACTTGCTTTCATAAAAAAAAGATATCACCTAAATAACTCACCCTAATTTCCATCAAAATTGGCTTCGGCAATCTCTGATCACTGATCAATCCACCATACAAAATAGTGACAACAAAAACATTAACCTTTGAACATTTCTACTTCTTGTGAATTCAATTCTTCTTATAAACAATTTTAGATAATATTTTTAGTTTTGAACTTTTAGTTAAGTTCAATTCTTTTCCATGCATAAACTCTTATTTTTTATTTTGTCCTACTTTTGTATAGTCTTATAAATATGTTCTTAAAGTATTAAGTATCTAATCTATTTTTCCTATAGGAAAAAATTAAGCTGCCAAAATTTACAATTCTACAAAAATATTAGGATTTAGTTGGACTTCTAACTATAGTTCCAACTTTAGCTGAGTGCTAAATTTGGAAAAACTACAAAATATATTTCCAAATTTTTCCATTGCTGCTAATTCTACTGCCAACTCATTCATGCTTGGTTTCCATGTTTCAACATAGTACCCATTTTGTGCCAAATCATTGAATATGGCCCAATAGTGCCAAACTCATAGTTGTTGAACCGTTTATGTGTTATACCCTCAATTTAGGCCCACAGGAGCTTAAAATCATGACTATAGAACTGTTTTAGGCCTAAGAACTTAACATTGTTAACCTCTACAAATGACCACCAACTAGGCCCCTTCATTCTTAGCCTTGAGGACTTATCCATTGTTCATCAACCTTCCACCCCCTTGGACACAATGTGAAAATGAAACCAAGTCCAGGTGCTTTACCTTAGCTAAAATCAATATCGTGCCTTCATATTTTTTGTGGATAATCCTATGGGATTATGTATCCTATGAGAACCACTTCTCCACGTGTGTGATGGTGATTCACCTTCACTTCCACTGTGTACCACCCTATCCTTTAGTGTGTCCTAACATCTCATTATCCTGGAGAAACTTCAATTCCACTTACCTAAACATCTTTGGGGTCACTGGCCTTATGAGGTTCGTGATGACATGTCCTTGTGAGACATCTCCTCACAAACATATACCAATCATTGAGTTGTCGGGATGATGTGTTTGAGCCACCTGTACCCCACCATATCCTGGAAATATTTCCATTTTCACCCTCGTATGCTTCTGGGGTTATCCTTCCATGGTTACGTGTCACTGTTAGCTTGTATGCCACATCTGCAAGGGTGCCATGTGTCACTCATTTTTGGCCCACTTAAGGACCTGAAAATTCCAAATTTGCATGCCACATGTCACACCCTCATTTGTGGCATGTCATGTTTATGTCATCATGCCATTGTCTCTATGTCACCTTTGTTGCCTAATACAATCATTCCATGTGTCATATTTGGGTAGGTCCACAATGTCAACATGTATGATGAAAGAGGGGTCTTGGGCCTTTGATTTTCTGCAATTTATTTATTAAAGTTTTTAGGCTCCCTTTGAAATTCTAAGGGAATGGCATTTGGGGTGATGTGTCCCATGGGTTCCTCTATGTGTCGTCACCATTAGTCCACTACTTTATTGCTATGCCAACTAGCTTCCATTTCCTCCCAGCTCTCCATCCCCAGAGCTCTAAACATGTTCTCCCTTTGGATATTCTAGGGACAAACCTCTGAGGTTACACTTCTATGGCTCCTTTGTGCACTAATAACTGTTCATTTTTCCTACCAACTGTTCGGTCATGTTTCCACTATGCAAACCTTGATCCATCACTGTTTTCTTCTATGGTTTTTCGTGAACCCACTATGTGTTTTTGTGGTAAATGGGGAGTGGCTCCCGCTTTTAACATGGGTTGTCAATATATTGATCAATGGTATGGGAAATATTTACCAACACAAGGATCCCTTATCATATAACCAATAAGTGGGCATGGGCCATCATAATTTCACGATTAGTTTGAGGGGGATGCATGCCACAGGATCTGCCTTTGTACATTCTTAGGGTATGTACATGATAGTTTTTTTAATAATATCACTAGATAGCAAGATAAAAATGGCCAATGGATAGATAATAAAATCCCAACCCAATTCTCATACATGTAGCAAACAAGTGATTCTAGATGCTATAAAGGAAAGAGCGTGCACCTGGCCAACAATGGAATCTTCTTAACGATAATTTGGCGACCTCGAATAGGTGATGAGTCGAAATGATCCCCTAGGAACCACAAAACCCTAGAAATATTCCTCGGTCGTAGGAATAGAATAGGGAAAACTTGGCTGCAGTCACAAGCATAAGGTATATTACTAGTGACTAAAAGGATCTATTTGCACGCATAAGCCACCATCCACGTGATTGGGTGTCCTGACAAGTAAATGGAAGGTATGTGACTGAGAAAATGGTCAACCAACATAGTGTCTCAGAAATACTAACCCTAGGGAGAAAGATAGGATGATAACAGGGTATTAAAATCGTCCTCTATTGGCTTTACCACCAAATTCTCCACCATGTTTTGCCAAACACCACACTAGTGCCAACTAAATACCATCACCAACTTTAGTTCTATAACTTTGACCCCTTTTGGCCTCTAAGCATCGATTTCCAATACCTGCTGATGTAGAAGGCCATTTACTGACATCCATATACTGTTGGAAAGATATTTTTAAGCTCTATCCATCTAATTAGTTTTTAAGTGGACTTGAGATTTTCGACTATACTAAAAATGACTCCCAAGTCTCTGTTCTTTGATTTTTCTTATTGTAATTACCATCTTTTCCTTTGCTTTCAATGACAAATTATATCTAACAACTTCAATAACATTTTCTAACAATACAGTAATCAACCCAAGAAGAAGAACATTATTCACATCAATAAGCCTTATTCTTATTTTGGTACTTATGGTCATTATACCCATGAGTGTTCTTTTCTCCCAAAAATGCATCCTTCATGGGAAGTGATGAAAAATTATAAGTGTGGTAACAAACAACCTTCATACGCAACTCATCCCTCTCCTTCATAGTAAGTTGTACTTGTGAACCCATTTCCTTCTCAAGGGTATATGGCCACTAGTGATGGCCAAACTTCTCCTCCTATTGCAAATCCCAATTAGCATGGGATTAAAACCTACCAGATCTTGATGATGGATTTTGTCGATATTAACCTTTGCACATGTTTTTTTCAATATATTCCCCAGCCTAAGACTCAATTGACTCCATCCATAAAGTTTTTGATGTTCTCATACGGTACCCTACATATCCTTATACCAACGATTGTGAAAAAACCTAATATTGCCAAAGGTCATTTATGCTAAATGTAACCAATGCCCGTAAACAAGCCACACAAAACTATAGTATTTTAGATGACTTGGCACAATACCCTACTACCATGTCAACTCCAGAAGTACTCTAAACATTCCCTTCACAAATAAAATATCTACTCGATGTTTTAGATGATGTGTACCCATTAGGTGATCATGTGATTGCCTTTAATGTTGATAAATTCAACACTCCATGTATGCCCCCATCTGTAGCTTTCCAAATTCCAATATCAAAAAACTGTACTTATTAGATATTTTATTATTGATAAATATTCATCCACATGTGTGATGTCTACCAAATGTAGTGAAATCTTGGAACTCTTAAGCTCATACCATCTAAAATAATCATAATAGCATATGATGGTCACCCCTCGTCATCGAAAGGATTATACTAGAATTTTCCTATTGAGATTTCTACAAAACAAGTATTTCTAGATGTGGAGGTTACTGAGAACCCCCTTGACTATATATCGACTTAGGTCTTAGTCTCATGTACACCATGGATGAAATATTCTCATATTTTATCCACATAATGAGCTTCCCTCATAATGGGACAATAGTCACCATTGGTAAAAGCACATACTATGACCCTAAAGCTTTAGGTTAATCATAAGAATGTGATCTCCTCATGTTGTTGCTACGATAAACACCCTCCAAAAATTTTCCTACACCTGAATTTTGGAGCCTACTGAGGATCTTGTGATTTGTCGTTCCACGGTCAATTTATGGTCGTCTAATGTTTTCAAAGTTTTAATTCTTTTTCTAAGTGTCAAATTAACTTTCTAACACATGCTCTATCTTCGATGAATTCACAAAAACACATATTTATATGCAAGATTAGATAGGCATTGTGAAAATCTTGAAGTTGAGGCTTACACAATCACTAGTGACAGTGATTGCACAATCCAGAAGCACAGTGTACTTCGTAATTCATATTGATAGTTAGTGCACACTCTCCATTGACAGTCTTCCTCACTTCAATTGCAATTGTATTTATATTTCGGTGAGTTTTCTCAATTGTCACTCAAGCGCACCTTTGTTTTCGCAAGTTTCGCTTTCACATTCACAACAATAATTTTTGCTTATATTCACTTTATTAAGTGTCATTTTCATGTTATCTTCAGTCTGGCATGTTTCACTTTCAATTTCTTTAAGTCTTTGCATGTGTCATTTTTACTTTTCTCTTACTTTCGCAAGTGTCATCTTATGTTTAAGAAAATGTCGCATATAGTCAAAGGCAGTCATTTGTACATTCTTGAAGGGTAGTTATAATGCATTGTCCTGCACTGCTATGTTCTATCCATCATACATACATGCATTAGACGCATTCCTCAAGTCTTCAACACTATTTCACTAGTGTCGGCACTTGTTTCGCAAAGTGTATCTTAAGTGTTGCACTTAGACAAAAGTATTGTACATTTGTCATTTCAGCAGGAACATGTTCATTGTGGTTGGTAAATGCTTCCATGTCAAGTGTTTTATCATTTATAAGTGTGTGATCATGCTCAAGTCATGTTTTGGTTCCATCTCTAACCTCTTTGATTCCACACTTAGTCATTTTATGCAATTAATCCTTCTCTGGTCAACCACCTCTCAAACTGCCTCCTTGAATTGTGCATTGCATAGTCTCACGTCACAAGAAGCCTATCCTACCCTCATAAACTATGAAATGCATAGTCACTACCTCCAAGCACTATGCATTGTGCAGTCGCAGTGCTCAAGGATTACTTATTTCTCCCCATAATTATGCAATCTTTCCTCCCAGAAATCCTTTTCTGTGCATTTCGTAGTTGCAAGTAGCAAAATATTTCCCTTTATCCCTTGATTGCATAACTACACAATCCACTACCTCTCTCTCCTGAACTACACATTGCATAGTTAAAATGGGAAAACCTACCTCACTATGACACTCTACTACGTAGTATTTCTTTTCAAGCCTCCAATTTTTGTAGTCATTAGTCCCTCATCCTTGCCTCTCGAGTTGCACACTGCGCAATCCTTGAGCCTACCTCCTTGTCCAGTACCTAGTTCTAGGTCAATTGATGGATTTCATGAAGAGAGTAAAACTATGATATTTCTAGACTAATTTCATCTTGCCATGAGTGGATTTCACTTGCAAGTATTATATCTTGACATGATAAGATGATGATCATAAAGGAGGAGAAGGAGACCATGCTAGAAGATACTTATGAAGTTATGAAGATAAAGTTACCATTGAACAAGAAGATGAAGGGACACTATATCGCAATAGAAAATGAAGGATTAGAACATAGTGAAGACTCCATATCTTCAAAACTTTTGGAGGAGAAACAAGAAGAACATGCAACATCTATCATGAAGACACAAAGATAACAACAAGAATAAAAGCTTAGAATTTCCACATCATCATGAAGTTTCATATCATTATTGCCAAGTCATGTCTTGTACAAGTGTCATCACAATTTCATGTGTCCATGTTCCTTGCCACATCATCATGTGGAATGTAATGATGTATTTTCAAATAAAATGACAAAATTTAATGTGTGGAAGTCCAAGAGTCATATGTGGAATATGAAAAGTCACATGTAGACGAAAAAGTCACTAGGAGAAGTCTAAGAGTCTTGTAGAATTTCAAGAGTCACTTTGAAGTTCAATAGTCCTAAGAGAAGTTCAAGCGTCATGAGGATATGAAAGGTCATTATGCTTGTTATAAATACACCCTCATAACTCAAGCAAATGGATTTTGGAGTCATAGACTTTGGAGAGCTAACCTTGGCTTCTCCAGATTGGCATAGGAGAGAAGATCATCCTTTGGAGAAGCAAGGATTGACTTAATGTTCCACTATTGGAGCTACTTCCTCACCATTATAATTGTGTACTTGGATCTTTCACCTAATAATTAGAATCTCGTTGAGCTAACACATTTTCATGCATGTATCTAGAATATTGTAATACTATTCTTTAGATGTTTGTGGTATATGTTTTATTCATTTCTACTAGAGAAACTAAACTATTTCATTGGATTTGGTACTTATCTTTTTGAATGTGTGGTGTATGTTCTTTAATAATCATTATGTCTATGTGAACTATTCTATATAATTAACGAATATTTCCTTGATCTTGTGTTCCTCTCTTAAGATAGTACTATTACTTTCCTCTAGATACTCACTCTTACTTCCCTCTTGTGAAAGTATCCTTTTACCCATTGCAATTGGTGTTTCACAGTGTCAAATTTCTTACTGATTTCAAAGGTCTTGAACATACTCTCCTTTGTTATTTATTGCAACCAAGAAAAACCTTAGATTTATGGTAGTCGTGTTGACAATTCAGATGGGGATCCTACTCTAAACGGTGTGGCGTCTAATTGGGAATTCACATTGGGGCGGCCCCCTTGGTTGACAGACTTCCATGACCATCAACTGTTGGCACTAGAAGGATGGCCACATGACAAGTTGTGCCCATTGAGTCTGTTTTGAATCTCTTATCTTAAATGGCTCATCCTCAAACCATACTTTTGTGGTGTTTTTCCAATAGATCCATTCGTAAACTTTTATTCCTCGATGAAACTTTTTATCACTAGTCTCAATTGAAGTATGACGGTGAGGGTGATACATCCATACCTGAGCATTTATTTTAGTTCCTCAATTTTTTTGAATCTTATTAAATCGATTGTGAAGATATTTCTTGTGCGCTTTTATTCCTCACTCTTGAAGGTCGAGTTAACCACTTGTGTCATGCCCTACCATCTGCCTCCATTCATTTATTTGATAAATTCCTCAAGGAGATTCATCAAGCCTTTGATAGGTATGATTACCAAGATGTTTTTAAAATGATTAATCAACTAAGAATGTACCCTAATTAATCAATTAAGTATTTTTCTAATATATTCCTTCACCTATGTTATGAGTTTTTTGAAGAAGATAAGGATTAGGATTTCTTAAAAAATAAGTTTGAGCATTTGGTTCAAAGCTCTTTACATGGTGAGTCGAAACCCCCTGATGTTTCTCCTCTCCCAACTTTTGTAAATCATGATACACCTCTAATTTCAGAGGAGGAACTATTGTAGTCGCTACAACACCCTCCAAAATTTTGGCCTACACTCAAATTTTGGAGCCTACTATGGATCCTATGATCTGTTGTTCCTTTGTCACTCATTGATCAACTAATGATTTCAAGGCTCCCTTCTTGAATCTCAAGATTCGTTTACACTTTTACCTTCATATAGCAAGTGTCATCTTCAGGCATGGGAATTATCTCCTTTCATGCAAAGAGGAGTTTTGGTTTGCTTCAAGGGGTAGTCTTTGTGAAAATGAGTTGTTCTCATAATATAGATATGTTTTGCACTCATTTCCAAAGTTTCACACACTATTACACAAGTGTCATCATTATCCTCATAGAGTCTATCATCAGAGACACACTTTGTATAAGTTGTCATAAAGTTGTTGCATTAAGTGAACTATGCTTTCATATGTTTCAGATGATCTTTGTTGTATCATTAAGTGTCCAAGTGTGTGGTCACAATCAAGTTCTATCACTGTTCACATCAGTTCTAGTGATCCCATACTTAGCCAAATTCTGAAGGATTCCTAGCAACCTAGTTTCATCCAACCTTCCTAAACTATGCACTTCGCATCTGCAACCCTCAACCTTTTTCCTTTCCTGCTAGAACTATGTAATGTGTAGAAACCCCACCCTCCATTTGCATCCATAATTGTGCATATGCTTCCTCGAGTGTCCTTCCCTCAACTAGAACTCACTGCCTCCAGAAACTGTGTAGTTATTTCCCTCAAGCCTCTCAGCTACCCAGTCCTGCTTGCCTCCTGAAATTGCACAATTTTTCCTCCTAGGGCCCCATCCCACAGCAACCAATTATTGCTTGAATTCCACAATTTTGTCCCTCAATGGGCACTGCACAATTTTTTCGCTCAGTGAGGACTGTGTATAAATTTCCCTCAGTATGCCCTGAATTGTGCACTTCATAGTCTCAGTCATCAAGATTGACCCTTGGATACTTGAACTACACAATCGTGTAGTCACTGGGCCTTATCCCCTAGCCTGTCACTCATCATGTCCAAGTTCATGAATCCAAGTGCTCTATCTTAGGCTAGGGGTTTTAAACTGATGTCGTCTTGTCATGAGTGAGTTGTAGGCACAGATACTTTCTTACACTATGGCAAGATGATAAA
The DNA here is from genome assembly GCA_000404065.3 of Pinus taeda. Lineage (NCBI taxonomy): Eukaryota > Viridiplantae > Streptophyta > Pinopsida > Pinales > Pinaceae > Pinus > Pinus taeda. The sequence goes on along the minus strand of APFE031535031.1, from coordinate 10,974 downwards.
GAAAGAGATGAAGAAGGAGGACATACTAGATGACACACAAGGAGCTAAGGAGAAGATAATCATCAGATAAGAAGACCAAGGAACCCAAGGTACCTGGGGATATGATAAAATATCGGGACCACATGAAGACTCCATTTGGTTCAAACCCTTTGGAGGGTAGGTATGAAAAACAAAGCACATTCTTCATGAAATACACCTCTTAGCATAGTATGAATGGCAACCTACCATTTTCATATCATTATGTGGTCTCAAACATTGAAAGTCATTCCATGTGTTTTCACTAAGTGTTCTGTTTCCTTTTGTATGTTGGGCTAACTGTCATCTTTTGTCATGTTTGACTGATATGTAATGTTGTGATCCTTTTCTAGTGGTTTTGAAGGTTGGTATTCGTGTATATGAATTTTCATAGCCATGTAAAAACCTATCAAACTCATACAAAAAGTCTTGAGCACTATCACACAAGTGTCATCATGGTCATCCTAAAGCCTATCTCAAGTGTCGCACTTATTGCTTCTTGTCATGAGACAATCAAACATAGGGTAATGATTTATTTTTTCTCCAGTGGTCTATGTTGTCATGTCATTGAAGTATGCTAACTATGTGATCACAAGTTCAAGTTCATCACAAGTCTATCTTCCTACCACACTTGACCATCTTTGGAAAATATTGTCGACCAGGAAACTCAGCTTCATCAATCCCTGACTGAACTACACACTGCGCAGTCTCAGCCCTCATTGATGTGATCTTCTTGCCTGGAACTACATAATGCATATTAATTATCCTCCAGGGCAGTTGTACTATGCAATTCCAGAGCCTAGCAGCCTTCCTTCACCCCCAGAACTGCGCAGTTGTTCCTCCTATTCTAAATTGAACTGCACATTTCACACTTTCATTCCTTAAGATTTTCCATTTCCTACTGGAACCAGGTAATGTGTAGAGATCCCAACCTCCCTTGGCCTTCATAAATGCACAAAAGTGTCATCCAGTGTCCTTCCCTCAGTTGGATCTCACCCACCTCAAGAATTGTGCATGTTTGTCTTCCAGGCCTCTCTACTGTCAAGTCCCCCTTGCTTCTGAAAACTGTGTAGAGATGACCTCTCATTCCCTCATCCCATATTAGTCATTGTTGGCTTGAACTATGCAATTCTGACTCCCAGTGGCCATTGCACAATTTCTCTCGCCAGTGCGGACTGTGTTGAAAAGTTCCTAGATCAAGCCCAAGTTGCACACTCCCAATGATCAAGCTCTCTCCCTGTCACCTGGAACTGCACAATGCTTAGTTACTAGGCCCTCTCTCTTAGGCTTCCACTTGTCCCAGGCTTAGGTCTTAGATAATAATGCATCATCTTTGACTAGGGAGTTTTTGGATTAATGGCGTCCCTTCATGAGTGAATTGCAGGAACAAGTACACTATAAAGTCATCGCGAGATGATGAAGAAGGAGAAGAAGGAGGGGAGCATGCCTAAAGAATCACTTGTAGCTAAACAGACAAGGGTAACTACCAAGAGCAAGTGAATGAACAAAAATGTGAAACCATTTGCCAAGATCGAAGATCATTGAAGACCCCGCATTACCAAGCTATGCAGAGGAGAAGAGAAATCATATCTAAGAACACATCTAGCAAACAACAGCAACAACAACTTGGCATTGCCACATCATCAAGCTTTTCTATGTTAACAATGTCATGTCAAGCCATGTCACAACTTGTCATACACCACATCACTACTGTGGGCCATGTATATTGTAAATCAAATTTATTGTAAAGTGGATTCCAATGGAGACACATGAATATGAAGAGTCATGTAAGTTGAAAAGTCATAGGAACTTGAACAATCATGAGGGTAGTCAAAGACACAAGGCATAGTTATCACCCCTTGGTTATATATACCCCCTCATTGTATGAGAAAATGAATTTTCACCTTGGCTCCTCCTACAAGGCATTAGAGAGATCAACCAGTTCTTTGAAGAGAAAGGAGTGGCTTTAGTGTCCCACTACTGGGGCTAGTGATGTATAATGTAAATATGTGTCTTGGAAATTTTTCTTAATAACAGAAGCCTTTTCAATCCAACAGGTTCTTCATGCATGAACTATAGATGTTTGTTAGACTATTCTGTGAATGTTTGTATTTCATGTTTTCTTTCACATGTACTAAGATAATTGAACTATTTCGATTATTTTAGTGCTTTTCTTGTTGAGAATCTGTTATAATGGTTGTTATCCTTGTCTCATCCTTGTGGACTATTTTGAAGGATACTAGAAAGATCTTTATTTTCTTATTGGTTATAATGATCATCACATTTGATGTGGACTATTCCGTTGGATGTTAGATGAACATCCGCTTGTTTGTTGGTTGTAAGGACGGTGGCATCCATTATGGACTATTCCGCTAGATGTTGGACAAGCCCTTCTAGTTCGTGTGTGTCTCTTCCTCGGTGGTACTATTACCTCTCACTTAGAGGCACACTTTTCTCTCTCCCTTTGCAGTAGAAGAACCTCGGCATGGTTCCACAATGCACTCACCAGGCACACTCCCCTTGTTGTTCAAGGATACCATTGTCACTCTCTGGTGTTGATAGCTAGAGCCAAGGAAAATCTCTAAGGATTTGGAAGTTGACCCTTTATACTGGATAGGACTCCTACATTAAATGGTGTGAGGTCTGATTGGGACTTCATACTAGGGAGATCCCCTTGGTTGTCGGATTTGTAGCACCGTCAACAAAATGGCGCTAGAAGGAGGGCCATATGACAAGTTGAGCCCATTGCATCTGGTTTGAATCTCTTAGCTAAAATGGCTCATACACAAATCATACTCCCGGGGTGTTTCTCCAATTTTTCCCTTCATCAGTTTTTAAACCCTGATGAGCCTCTTGATCTCTTGTCCTAGTTAAAGTTTGATGGTGAAGATGGAACATCCATAACTGAGCACATTTCCGATTTTATTAAATTTTTTGAATCTTATGGAATCGATGATGAAGGGTTGCCTTGTGTTCTCTTCTTTATCACCCTTGAAGGTCGTGTTAATTAGCAGTGCCATACCTTTCCACTTTCTTCCACTATTTCCCTTCCTCAGTTCTTTTGGGAGCTTCAACAAGCCTTCGGTGCATATAATTACCGAAATGTTTGTAAAAGAATCAATCTCTTAAGAATGGAGCCTAATGAATTAGTTGAGAAGTTTTTTTTATCAATTCATTCACTTTTTTTATCAAATGCCAGAAGAATATTTGAATTTGGAATTCTTAAAGAAAGAGTTTGAGCACCTGGTTCTTATCGCTTCACACGATGAACCTGAACCACCCGGTTTTTTTGCTTCCACAACTCTTGTGAACTATGAGACACCTCTAATTTCAGAGGAGGAATTTATTGTCACTTTTGTTCTTTGTTCTCATCCTTTTACAGTTCTGATAGGGGTGCCTCTTTGCGATGGTATAAAATTTGAAAAATCCACAAATCAAATTCCCAATCCATCTTCTCATTCTTCTCCTACCTTTCATGACTCATATTCAATGGAGGAAATTTCAGAATGGATTATGAGGCCTATAGCGAATACTAACTCCTCTAATCTGCAAGATGATGTCACTATTCATAACTCGAGTCTTGAATCTGATCTGGATTTATTCCATCCTCTATCATCTACAGGCCATGACTCTTTGTACCATGAACCACTTGAGCAATCTATTCCACCAGCTATTCTTCCACACTCTCTTGATTTTCACGTTGTTGGCTCAAATTGTGATAAGCTACAAGGTAGTCACTCTACACATGTAGAGGAACAAGCATGTGAAGGTGCTTTCAATATTTCTTATGTTTTTCAAGATCCTTCATGTCAATATTATGAACTTCCATTCTTGGAAGATTTTCAATCTGCCAATCTCGATAGTGAATCAAATGTAATTATTCTTTCGATCAATCCATATCCTTGGGCCACAATCACTCTGATGAACATAATTTTTTTGGTGTATGCAGTAACAAGTGCATCATCTAATCTTTTAATTTCTCATGAATATCTTACCTTTGATCCAAGATCTGATGCAGTTAAAGAAGATGTTCATATTGAATCTTCCTCTTCACCTCACTATCCCTTGTGTCCTATCATTTTCAATGCATATATCTATGATGGAGATACTCCATGCTCTTAATTTTCTTCATCTGATGTGTTATCACAAGGTGGTGAGGTTGTCCATGATGAGATTGAAAATAGTCAAAACATAGAGTACCCTTCCCATCCCTCATCATCTCTTTTATTGCATGAAGATAACTCTTCAAATCAACTTGCTAACGAAATTTCCCTGATTCATTTATCTTTGGATTTGTAATCAGAAGAGCCTTTCCATTTGAGTAATATGATTGTTGAAGTTGAAAAATCTAGTGAAACTTGTGATAGAGATGGCTTCCATCTAGTGAGCAGTATTGAAACCAGGAAAAATAACTATCCTCAAATCATGCATGATCTGGTTCAAGCTTCAAAATGCAATTCTACAATCCTGGGAAGTTCTAGAGCCTGTCAGGGAGTTGAGGCACTTCAACTTCTGTTGATGGTTATGTTAGGATATTGTGACTCTAGTAAGCCCCCCAAACTAAGTTAGATATGTTTTCTCTCACACAATCCATCTCTTTGCATGATTTCACTAGATAAAAAATTGTTGTGAAAAATGTTTGGTATCACGGTTGGACCTTTCAAATTTTCAAGATTTTACTCCTGGCCAGATTTAAGAATCTATTACAATTCATTCATATTCATACAAATCTCTCACATCCAACTCGAGTTGGGAATGTCCACCTCTCATAGATTCATGGATTTGTGAAGTTGATCATCTCAAAGACTATCTTTTCCTGAAGGAATCAGGCTTATCAAATTTATCCTTTAATGGTCATCTCCTTGGTCTTCTTGCGAATTTTTCCTCTCATCGCACCAAAAATCCTCTTGAGTGATAATGAATGCACAAGTTGTCACACAAATCAAGTTCTTCTTCATTCACCATGTCCCAACTAGTCTCATGCATTTGTGATGTTAACATCCTTTTCAAACTGTTTTGATGAATACGATGCTTGTACGATTTGTCACCAGTTGAAGGAAGGTAGTCTGTCATGTTTGGTTCACAAGGAACTTGGTTTGATTGTTCAAATCATTTGCAAGATTGTTTAAATCAATTTTTCTTTGTTTATTGCAAACTGGGAATCTGATGCTTCAATCCTCTCATTTGACCATTTCTCTGTCTTTGGTGATTGTCATTGAGCTTATCATTTTCCCATCAACACATCCAATAAAAGTTGTTTCACACTCCTTGATATTCATTGTTCAACATCTCCCTATTCATATTTTTGTCAAGTAGGCAAGGCACTTTAGCCTTCATTGATGGTTATGGTAGGTCCTCACTTTCTTGGCATGACTATTGAGAATGATCATATATATATTCCCTTACTATATTCCCATCATCATCCTGCTCCTCTAATTGAAAATTCATCTTCTCCAATATTATGGGATTTTCAAGAGGGCCATCATGAATTTTACGATCCAATCATTGAATGGTTGGAACAAGATTACTTGGAAAGCTCTATATTAAACAACAAATTTCAATTTTTCCTCGTGCTTGCTAAGGACCTTGGTGTAGATGAAGGCACATTCACAAGAAGCTTCCAAGGTTTGTTGAAAAATGGTATTCAGCGAAAAGGTCAGGAATGAATATGGTGGCTTCATTGGAAATTTCATTATGTGTGACCCCGACCTTCTAGATGTTAGGTTAGGATTAGGATTAGTTGTATCCTAGTTTTCCCCTTCTTTCTCATTCCTTGTTGTTTGCCCTCATTTTCTTATTTTGGTTCTACACCATGTTTTCTTTAGCCATTTGTTTTTATTGTCTTCTAGTTTTGTTTCATGGTTCTATGTTTTCTTTATTTTCGTCTTGTTTTGTTTCTTGTTGAGATTTCCCTTTTTTTTTCATCATGCAAAAAGTGTTGTGCCTAAACCTAACAATGGCTTCTTAGTATATGTGTGGCTGAACTACAAAGAGTCTTGTGACACTTCTGCATTTAGCTAGCCATCTATCTATCTTCCTTATGTTGGTTACACCTTTTGGCCAATGAATTGTAGACAGAAAATACGATCGATCTGTAAGGAGAGTTTTGTTCTAACCATGAACCCATGTCTAGTCTGGAAACCTCATTCCTATACTCATTTTTTCTGCTTTGGTTTTCTCAAGCTTATCTAACTAGTAAAAATGGAGAAGGGGAAAATTTAAACAAGAAAACTTAATTCATAGGTATCTATATGATTCTCTGAAGGAACAACCTCTTCTACTCTCAATAAGTCAGGATCCCTCTTTCACCCCAAAATAAATAAGTTTCAATGCACAGTTCTCTTTAAATAAATAAATAAAGGCGAAAGAAGAGGAAGGTTTCCTGTGTAGAGAGGTTAAGAAAGCAACTCCGCTAGGGTATTGTCCAGGATCACTGGCATCTAAGAAATGTTTGTGTTCCTACGTGACTCCATTGGGGTATTGTCCAGGCCTATTGGTAGAAAAGCAACACCAAGGATAAAAATTATACTCTAAAAATCTTAAGCTCGTGAGCTACATTACCCTTCCCAACTTAAAACATTGTGATCACACTAAATCTTATGTTGTGTTCAACTGAGAAGTTATATAGGGGACCATGTTTTTTCATGGGGCAAGTGATAAGGCCAAAGTAATATGCATGATGTATCAATACTCCCTGAAGAACGAAGGGCCTTCACAGAAGGAGTTAACCAAAGCATAGAAGATGGATTCTACCAGTGTGTCGCCAAGTGTTGTAGCGGCTGCAACACCCTAAAAAATTTTAGCCTACACTCAAATTTTTGAGCCTACTATGGATCTTGTGAAAGTTCGTTCCTTAGTCTCTCATTGGTTAGTTGATGATTTCGAGGTCCCTTCTTGAATATCAAGTGTCATTTACACTTTTACCTTCATATAGAAAGTGTCAACTTCAGGCATGGGAATTATCGCTTGTCATGCATAGAGAAGTTTTGGTTTGCTTCAAAGGGTAGTCTCTATGAAAATGAGTTTTTCTCATTATATAGACATGTTTCACACTCATTTCCAAAGTTTCATACACTATTGCACAAGTGTCATCATTATCCTCACAAAGTCTATCGTTGGAGCCACACTTGTTGTAAGTGACTAGAAAGGTTGTTGTATTAATCGAAGTATGTTTTCATATGTGTTGGATGATATATGTAGTTTCATGCACTATTACACAAGTGTCGTCATTATCCTCACAAAGTCTATCGTCGGAGCCACACTTGTTGTAAGTTGCTAGAAAGGTTGTTTCATTAAGCGAAGTATGTTTTCATATGTTTTGGATGATCTATGTTGTATCACTAAGTGTCCAAGTGTGTGGTCATGGTCAAGTTCTATCATTGTTCACATCGTTCCATTGATCCCACACTTAGCCAAATTCTGAAGGATTCCTAACAACCTAGCCTCGTCCAGCCTTCCCAAAATGCACACTTCGCATCTACAACCCTCAATATTTTTCCTTCCTACTAGAACAACACAATGCGTAGAAATCTCGTCGTCCCTTGGCATCATAAATTGCACAGATTCTTACTATAGTGTCCTTCTCTTAGAACAAACTCATTGCCTCCATAAACTATGTATTTTTGTCCCTCAAGCCTCTTAATGGTGTTTTTTCATTCTTGGATGATGAATCTACTAATATCGGTATCAATCAAATGAACTTAATTTTCCTAATTAGTCAAGTAAATTCTTTGGAAACCATCACTCTGATGATGATGATTTTGTTGTTGCACATCGTGAATGCCCAAGTGCACTCATCAATCTATCAGTTCTTCAAGTGAATTTTGACTTGAAATATTTATATCAAGAGTTTGCTTCGATCAAAGAATAATTTCTCATGGAAGTTTCTTCTTCAACTCCATATTCCTTGTGTCTGATTTCTTATATGTTTTTCTCTTCGTATCTCACACTCGATAAGAAAAATCTTTGAACTCTCACAAAATAGTGACGTCGTCCATGATGAAGAAGGAAGCAATCAAATTATCAAGTATCCATTCAATTCCTTATCATTTCTAGTCTTGCGTGAATAAAAATATTCTATTAAGGTTACTCCTGAGATAGATCCAAACTATCCATCCTTAGGTGTTTGAACAGAAGAATTTTATGACTCGGGTAATCTATTTGTTGAGGTTGTAAAATCTGTTTGAATTAATGATGTAGGTGGCTACCATCTTGATAGTAGTGGTCTCATTGAAATTATTGGTAGTAGATATCCACACACCATGCATGATTTGCTACAATCTTCAAAACGCACTTCAACTTCTATTGATGGTTATGTTAGGTTCTTGCAATCTTGGTAAGATCCTCAAACCAAGTTAGATCTGGATTTTCTCACAACATTTCTTCTTTTCCATGATTTCTCTGAATGAAAATTCCTTCGTGAAATACTTGTGGCATTTTGGATATAGCTTTGTTGAATTTCAAGATTCAATTTCAATTGGTTCAACTTCATGAAAATATCTTGTATCAAACTTGAGTTTGGAATGTATGTCTCTCATGGAAACACAAAGGTTTCAAGATGATCATTTTAAAGATTATTATTAGCCAAAAAATGCATACCTATCAAATTATTTTGAAAATAACTAGCTCTTATTTTTTCTTGTGAATTTTATAACTCTAATCATTTTATTCAAGGCACTAGATTTTATCTTTTGTTAGTGAATGCATGATGTATTTGATGAATCTGGTTCCTCTTTTTCATCCATTACATCTTGATTGGTTTCATGTGTTGGTTATACTAGCATTCCTTTTCAATTATTTCAATGATTGTGGTGTTGATTCAGTTTGTAACCAGTTACAAGGAAATGGATTGTCACATTCAACATATGAGGAAGATGATTCTATTGTTCAGAGAATTTGTAAATATATTCAAATTGATATATATTTGTTGTCTACTAGCCGAGAATATTATGCTTTAAACAGTCTATCTGATCAAGATGATGGTGTTATTAATTGTTACTAAACTAACCATTTTCCCACCAGTATATTAAATGGATTTATTTTCCATCGATCGATCTTTTTGGTTCATCATCTTACTATTCAAATAATTTTCAAGATGTTGAGGAACTTCATCCTTCATTGATGGTTATGTCGAGTCTTCACTATCTTAAAAATCCTTCTGGACATGATCAAACTCATTTTCTCTCACACGATTCTTGTCTCAATTCCATGTCATTAATTGAATATTCATTTTTCAGAGATCTCAGGGTTTTCAAGAGAACGGTCCTAAATTTCATGATCCAATTTATGATTGGTTGTAAGCCTTGTACATAGCAAGCCCTTTTACTAATAACAATCTATTTATTTTTATTTTTCTGGCTAAATAGTACAATATGGGTGTGGATGCATTCAAAAGAAGTTTTCGAGGTTTGTTTGATTATTCTTTGTTAGGCCCCTATACTACTAGTGTAACCCCTTATTATTATTAGTACAACCCTCTTATTATATTAATGTACCCATGTAGTGCCCATATTGTTACTATTGTGCCCCATAGAAGCCCACTATTGTTATTATTGTGCCCTTACATTATTATTGTTATGTAGGCTCTAATTATGTTATGACCCCTCAAACTCCTATATATAGAGAGGAGGTCTTTTCATTTGAATCATCCAAGAATTGTTCATTTATGTAATGTAAAGGAGGTTACCCCCTCGAAGAGGCTGAATTCTAAGGCATTGATCTTATCTCTTTTCTATCTTTTCTTAAGCTGGTTTCATAACATTTGGTATCAGAGCTTTGGATTCTAGGGTTTCGCTACTCCAAACAGGTCATTGTGGAATTTTTGCTATAACGTTTTTTCTGCAACGTTTCAGAAGTAAAAAAAAAAACCCATTTGAGAAGACATCACGATGAATCTCGGGTCCAAATTTCAGAGCTTTTTATGCTATATTTGTGGATATATAATCTGCGGAAGTTGGTCCTTTTGCATAATCCTGAATTACATTCAAAACAGGTGACCTGGGGAAAATCGTCATAATTTTTTCTCTGAGCATTAGATTGAAATTTAGTCAGAAGGTGAAGAAAGAGGATGGACTGTAGTTTCTTCTAGATATTTTTCATAACTAAAGGTCGAAACAGTGACTCGTGGCACGTCGTACAAGTTCGCTCTACTGAATTAGTCTTTAATCAGGTTACTGTGGGAGATTTGGCATAACTCTTCATTGGAGAATCCAATTGGAGTCAAACTAGTGGCATTGGAAAGAGGAAATAGAGGGCTACTACGGGTCATAATTTCAGAACTTAAAGGTCTGAAAGTACAAAGTTACAGTTGTTTCAAGATCAAGCTCCTAAAATCAAGAAAAAACAAGATGAGGAAGTTTGATGGGAAGGATCCGGTAAATTGGATACTTCAGATGGAGCAATATTTTGATCTACATGGTGTACCACTGTTACAAAAGGTATGTATGGCATCTTCATATTTAGAACAGGATCAATTTTTATGGTATAAAGGGCTTTGTTCTCGTAAAAAACTTGTTACGTGGTCAATTTTCACGGAGGAAATGATAGCACATTATGAGGATACAAAGAGCAACACCTTCTTTAGAGCAACACCACAACAATTGGAAAGAGTAAAAGGCTTTGTGACATACTAGAAAGTAAAATTATGGCAACAATGAATTCTACCCCTCACAGCTATGAAGATGGAAGTGTTGTTTCTCCTAGCCCTCCACAACCTACAAGGGTTACACCACAACAATTGGAAGAAAAAAGAGAAAAAGGGCTTTGTTACAATTGTGATAGCAAATGCACTAAGGGTCATAAGTGTGCTGAGAAGAAATTATTTTACATAGAGTATGAAGATGAGGAAGAAAAGGATCAAGAAACATCAAAAGAAGAGAATATACACCAGGACCCAACCCTAGAGAAAGAAGAAATGAATTAGACCATATCTTGTAAAGCATTGGCAAGAATTACCACTCC
>APFE031535029.1:39659-80165 GCA_000404065.3 Pinus taeda | reverse complement strand
ATATATATAATAAATTATTATTATTAAATACCTGTGTATATTTTTAACAATTAAATCCACAAGCTATCAGCCTTTTGTGCTTCAGCATAGTTTTTATGCCACAGCCCCTTCTTTATAATTTCCCCTTCCTTCATTCCATTATTCTCCTTTATTTGCTTTCTAATATTTTTTCAATCCTAAACCTTTTTGTACCTTTCAAACCTCCTTTAATCTTTTGTTAATATCCACCTTCCGTCTAGCCTATTCTAATTTATATTTCTTTTCATTTAAACCAACTTAATAATTTAATTGTTATTATTTGCTTTCTAATATTTTTTCAATCCTAAACCTTTTTGTACTTTTCAAACCTCCTTTAATCTTTTGTTAATATCCACCTTCCGTCTAGCCTATTCTAATTTATATTTATTTTCATTTAAACCAACTTAATAATTTAATTGTTAATATTTACCTTTCCCCCCCTTGCCTTCTTAATATCAAGTTATCAAAAGTATATACTTATTATATTATATAATACAATACTAATTTTGACAAAAATTATTATTATTTTTCTTCTTTCCATTTAAACCAATATATTAATATTAATTTTCTTATTATCAACCCAGCCTCCCCACAGCCCCTAATTTGACCAACTTTCTCTTATTTATTCTCATTTTTCATTTAAACAATTTTTTAATTAATTAATTTTTATTTATTCTTAATTCATTATACATTAGGTCAAAAAAAATTTTAATAATACTAATGGCTAATTTTGACCAATTTTTTCTTTATTATCACCTACAGCTATTTTTGACCTTAATTCAAGAATTTGTCTTTCTCCCGTTACTCTTATCCCTTCTTTATATGTTTTCCTAAGCACTCTCACATCATTATTCAAAAATCTTCTTTTGTCCTTGAGGATGCTCAGAGTGTCTGCCTAAAACATCGAACGTTTCAACCTACTTACACAGTTCAGCTCCAGAAATTTATCTACAATATGAACAGCAGTGAAAATCTGCATTCAAACAAAGAATACAGTTGCAAATCCAAAAAGACAGTTTATGCAAGTAATATTATGAAATTTTCCATTGCTTCATTTCATTTCCAATGATTTCAGAAGGGGCAAAGTATAAACAAAGAAGTCTTATGATGGTATTTTCATTCAAAACCAAAATCTGTGTAACCTTATGCACAATCTAAAGAGACAATTGTGTACTTTCAGATCCCTATGTTAGGACCTAAGTTGCAGGAAATGTTGCCCAGGGGTCCGTTTCCAGCTGGAAATGAAACGGAAATGAAGAAACTCATACCCTACGGCCTGGAAGCTCGTTTCTGGCCGTACTGAACCGTTTCACACTGGGGAAATGTGACCAGTATGGCCGGAGTTTCCAGGCCATACGGCGGAGTTCCAGTTAACACTTGACATTTTCTTGTATTTTTTTTAATTTTTTCGCTTCTAATTTTTTATTGGGCGACTAAAATATCTTCTAGATGCTTCTAGATGCCTTTCTCAAGTTATAAGAAAGATAATTTTTTTGAGTGGGGCAGCCTAATGTTCAAGCCTATGGCCCTAGTGTTGATATGCAGTTACTTAAATTTTTAACATTACCATGAAATGGCTCAGGATGTTTGAGAGTGGTTTCGCCCTCATTGGATTTCATATGGAGAAAGCAGAATTTTAGATCTCACTCAAAATCCAACAGATTTATCTGTTTTTCAGGATTTCAAGATGGCGGGGATTGCAGTGTTTCCATTGGATTTTGCCATGTAATAGGGTATGGAACTTGTATTTAATCAAGAGAACCAAGCCCTCTATGCAGGGAAGACTCCCAATAATCAAGAGCACCTAGGGTACTAGGGTATGGAACTTGTATTTAATCAAGAGCACTAAGGTTGTTCGACTATGTAAGAGGAGACTCCCAATTCAACACGACACAAGAAATTAGAAATTTATTGTTGCTGATTTTGGATATTGCTATTTTCATTATGTGATCATTCATGAGTAAATGTGATGTAAATTTAGAGACTTAGAGTTTATGCATTGACAATTTAATCATAATGTAATAAATTAGAATGTATCATATATGCTTTATGATTGCACATATTTCTTAAATGTCCTAATATCTATATATATATATATAGATAGATAGATAGATATTGATTGTGTTTCCCCATTTCCAAAAGTTGGGGGGGTCACGTTTTGTACCCGTCCCTGTTTTGGAAACTCGTACCTGTTTCCCCATTTCGTGCAACTTAGCTGGGATGTCATTATTTTGGGAGAATTCAGTTATCTACTTCTCGGTAATTGAGTTGCAGTGCAGCGGATAGCAGTGGCAGTGCTAGGGGCAGCATGGGCAGCGTATTGAGAAGGAGCTGCAGTACAGATGTAGCAGTGGAAGTGGCAGTGTCATGGGCAGCAGTACAGGAAGCAACAATGCAGATGATGTGAGGCAGCAGGCCAAGCATTAGCACAGGTACCAGTGCGGAAGGATCAGTGTGATGTTTCAATGGTGGAGCATTACTAGAGCACATTCCTCACTAAGAGGGAGTGTTGATTTGTGGTAGCATCGGATGTGCTCTAGCCATGAAAATTGGTGGAAAGGCTAAGGCACATAAGATCTCCAATTTGTGGTAGCATCGGATGTTCTCTAGCCATGAAAATTGGTGGAAAGGCTAAGGCACATAAGATCTCCAAGACCCAGAAATGGTTTGGGGAAATTCCACCCGGTTGGAGAGATATTAAAATAATTAATATTTTTAATGGGGTTCCTAACTCTAAACTTAGGAAAATTAAAATATTAATGGGTATTAATATAAAACTGGGTGAGAATGTTCTAAATGACATGGATCAAGCCAAATCTAATCTTAGTTGTTGATTGGAAACTTAATCTCGATCGTTGAAGACTCAACAAGAAAGTATATGAGGAGGCTTGAGGGTCAGTTGGAGATACACCAAATTGATCAGTCAGTTTGATTTTTTAGAGCGGGGTTTGTTGAGAGAATCGAACCAGTGATCTGTTGCAGCGAGGGGCAGTTCGGCACGAGGCTGAGAATACATAGCAGAGAGGCAGAGAGACAGCGCAGGGCCTAGAGAGGCTGACGCAAATGCAGTTGGGAGCTACACATAGGAAACTAGGAGCTACGCAGAGGCTGAATAGGCCAACGTGGGTACAAAGAGGGTCTGAGGGCTGACGCAGAGGCTTCAGTAAGGCTAGCAGAGCTGACGCAGGGCCAAGAGGCAATGCCCGAAGATTTTTCATGGGGCAGACTGAGTGCTGGTGAGCCAGGAAGGGTGACGCAGTCCTTGCAGAGTGATGCAAAGCAATGGAAGCTGCCATAGTTGCTATGGGATCATTCATCAGTGATTGATCAGCCAGAATATCTATCTCCGAGGAGAGGTACTACTGCCGAGGGCATTCTCTGTTGGGTGAGCCATTTCTAGCACCCTAGTTGTATTCAGAAATTGCATAATAATAAAACCCTCATATCTGTTGTACCGGCTTTCCCACATTGGGTTTTTCCAGGGACGATTGTCCAAAAATAACGGTGTCCCTTGTGTGTTTGTCTCAGTTATTTCAGTTGCTGATCTATATATGAGTTAACGCTGCATTTGTGTTTATTTCAATATTTATATTTATAAATAACTTGTTAATGGAATAAACAAGTGGGAGAAATTAAACCAGATAATGCAGTAGGGATTTCTAACGTGTCAGAGCTGGAAATGTCAACATCATCCACATAAAGGACCAGAATGAGTGGTCTGTCCCTTTCAACCTTGAAGTATAGGTTCGAGTCTGCATCGCTTCTCGTAAATCCTAGCTTCATAAGATAGCTATCGATCCTCTCATACCAAGCCCTAGGGGTTTGCCTCAACCCATAGAGGGCTTTTTTCAACTTGCATACATGTGTCTCGCGATCTTGAACCTCGAACCCCTCGGGTTGTTCCACATATACTTCCTCCTTAAGCGAACCATGCAAGAAGGCAATTTTGACATCCATCTAATGAAGGTTCCATCCTTGCAAGGCAACAAGGGCTATGATCGAACGGATGGTGGTATATCAGGAAACTGGTGCAAATATCTCATCATAGTCTACTCCTCCCTTTTGAGAGAAGCCTCTAGCTACAAATCTGGCCTTGAATTTCTCAACACTCCCTTCAGCGCCATGTTTGATCTATAGATCCATTTCGAAGTGACCACAGACTTATCCTTGGGTCTAGGAACCACATCCAGACACCATTCTTCATGATCAATTCATACTCTTCGTTCATCGCATCCTTCCAAACTTGTTGTTTCATGGCTTCTTCGAATGTACAAGGCTCAGATTGTACAATGGTAATCCTGGAAGCTAATTACCCTTGGTACCTATTCGGCTTCTTGCTTTCAAGAAATGTCCCCCTCGGTGCAATGTGCTATACGGGACATCCAAAAATTCTAAAATGAGAAACATCAGGTTTCTTACCAGTGAATACTTCTTCGGGTGTTTTGAAGTCCAAAGCTTGATGTGGGCATCGGTTTTGGACATACACACCGGTGTTGGCAACTTCTCCCCATAAGAACTTTGGAAGACATTGATCATGAAGCATAGCCCGGGTGGCTTCGATGATAGTATGGTTCTTCCTTTCAGCAACACCATTTTGTTTAGGAGTATATGCAGTGGTAGTCTCCCTATTAATGCCAGCTTCTCTACAATAGTCTTTGAATTCATTAGACTCATATTCGGTCCCATTATCAGTCCTCAGAACTTTGATCTTCTTCCTTGTTTGATTCTCGACCAAGGCTTTGAAGGAGAGGAACCATTTGAATGCTTTGTTCTTCTTCTTTAAGAAATAGATCCATGTCTTGCAAGTGAATTCATCCACAAAAATAGCATAATACAAATATACACCCAAAGATGTAACGGGCATCATACCTAATAGATCATAATGGACCAACTGAAGAATATCAATGGTTAGAGTGTCACTTGAGGGGAATGGTTCCCTTGTATGTTTTCCAGCTTCACATCCTTGACAAACACCTTCATGATTCAAGTTGAATTCGGGCATCCTTGTGACCATCTTCCTTACATCGGGTAAGCTTTAAAATGAAGGTGAGCAAATCTTCGATGCATAATTCGGATTGAAAAGAGGTATCACAAATCATAGTTCCCAATGGACTTCCTCCAAACCTAATAGAGACCTTCAACCTTGAAACCTAGAGTGAATGCATCTCTTGGATTCCTTTGCCAAAGACGAACCTTCCCATCAACGAACAACACCTTAAAACCTTTATCTTCCATCGCAAAAACAGAAACCAAGTTATTTTTCAAGTTAGGTACATATAGCACTTCTTGTAGGTGAAGGGTTTGACCTTGATTTAAGTGAAGAGTAACCATCCAAATTCCTTTCACAGGATAGGTGGCATTATCGCCAAGTATGATCTCCATATTTGTCTTCTTCTCAACCAAATTTGAGAGAGCTTCTTCATACCCAATGAAGTGCCTTGAGGAACCACTATCAATCAACCAATGGTCCAATGTATCTAGAGGAGAGGCAGTGAAGAGGGTAGAAATAAGATCAAATTCATTTTTCTTTGCAACATTAACTTCATCATACCTAGAGTTTCTTGACTTCTTGAGAGGAAAACCACCTCCATTTCGAGCAATAGGTGCATTCCTCTTGCCTTTGTTATTGAACCTGTTGTTCCTTCGATTTCCATCGCCCTTGAAGTTGTTGTTATTATTGTTGTCATCATCTCATGGAGTATCCTTCTTGTGAGGACACTCTCTAGCAAAGTGGCCAAACCTGCTACAATTGAAGCCCCTTCCTTTTCTTCCTTTTTTGAATCCCTGCTTGAACCCTTGTCCTTGATTCCTTGGACCATCATTGTTCCTTCTTCTAGAATGAGCGGAGGAGGCAGTAGGATTGTTTCCATTTGAGGGCTTGTCTCATTCCATCATTCTTATTTCTTCTTAAGTGCATCTGGCCAATAGTTCCTCATATCCCAGAATCTTGTCATTGTTAAGAATGGTAGTGTTGAACACATCCCAATCTCTTGTAAGGTCCGCAAGCGCAATAAGAGAGAGTTCCTTGTCACCAAAGACTTCTCCAATAGATAAGAGATCATTCTTGATCTCGGTGATCGTCATGAAGTAGGATTGGATGGATTCTCCTCTATCCATCTTGATGTCTTTCAACTTGTTCTTGAGAAAAAGAATTTGATATGCATTCTTCACTTTGAACATCCCCACCAGCCTTTCATTTCCAAATCAGAAATATATGCAACCAAAGGCTTATGAATAGAATCAACAATAATCTTTTTAGCTTTTGTGTCACCTTTCTTGTACTTTGTTTGAACAGCAGCGGATACATTTGAAGGAGGCTCAGTGATTCTTCCCTTGACATGGTCCATGGCATCATTCTCTTCCAAAGTCAAATCCAAAATCATCTTCCATGCATATCCAAATTTGTCCTTGAGCTTGTCCTAGAATTTGAAGAAACATGTAGTCGTCATTGGGACTAGTTCCAAGTCCTTGTCCAACAGCGTCCTTTAGTGATTTCTTTCCTTCACTCTTGCTTGGGTTTTGTCTTCACCTCACCTCTGATACCATGTTAATTTTAGATAATAATGGTATGGTCTATGCTTAAGACAATTTACTTCAATGCTCCTTTAGCAACCCAATGACAAATTCCAATTATATCTATTAGCAATCACATTAACTTATAAACATTGACAGTAAATGCAAATAGAACATAAAATCATATGCATAAGACGAGGACACAAGACGTGGCGCATGCCAGGGACAAGCCCCAATGTGGGGAAACTTTTTGATCAAATCTTCTTATTATTCTTCAATAGTTCAACAGAGAGAGTACAAATATAAACCCAAAACAGATTTTGCTAAATCCGCAGTCAAATCAGCCCTAAACAGAAAGTCAACGGTGGTCAAAGCTGCCCCAAAACATCCTCCAAACAGCAGTTCAATACGGCCTTCCAAGAGAGTCAAAGTCAGCTCAAAATATTCGGTCAAAGCTATTAATTTTAGGTATGTTCTATACTAGAGCAATTTATTTAAATTTTCCCAGTTAGCAATCACATCGGCATTAAAGTAAACTACAAATAGAACATAAATATAAATCGCAGAGGACAAGCCAAGACAAGAGGACACAAGATGTGGCGCCAGCCAGGGACAAACCCCACAATGTGGGGAAACCCTTGATCAATTCTTCTTTTATGTTCTTCAAAGTTCAGCAAAGAAAGTGAAAGAGATAGTACATTTACAATAGAAGTCAACAATTTGACTTTTGATATCTACAGAGATCAATTGAAGACATACTGCTTCCACTGATTCTCTAAGGTGACTTCTTCACCTATCATAGTGCTACATCTCGTCCATTTGCTGCACCTTACCGTGTAGCACCATCATGCTGCATCATGCATCATCATGCTGCTCATGATCACTATGCTGCCCATACATCATGTTGCCCATGATCTCATCTATCATGCTTCCCATTCATCATGCTGCCCATGATCTCATACATCATCATGTTGTCCTTGTCACTTCTTCGAAACATGTTGAGCTAGATCTGATTGCAGTGACGATACATATGCCAAGGATCTTCTCATTGAATTCTTATAGCAAGACTGTAACAAGTCTGCCATAGGACTGCCACCTAAATCAGAACTGCTCCTTGTCATATCAAGATTGCCATGCCGAGAATGGATAGGCTTTAGTTCCTTAATCCATCCGAGGAGACTGAACTCACTACGGCTACATGACCTTGACTGTAACTCCATTTGACTGTGACTTTGCCTGACTAAGGCTCTTTGTGGCTTACAGTGATTCCTCTTCATAACTATGGTTGTGTATAAAGAGTTTCCATTGCTGCATATAATGACAGTGTATATACTGTCCACGTTGTGCATATAGATTCTATAACTGCGTATATATGTCTCCATTTACAATGGATTAGGGGATGTTTCCATTACTGTGCGTTTGGTTTCCATCGCAGCGTATAAGGTCCTCCAACGTATAATAGTGTCTCCATATCTGCGTATGACCTGCGAATGAGTCTTCATAACAGCGTGTTGACTGCGTTGGATCAATCTTCATGACGAGATGGTTCATGACTGCGTTTCGATGTTTCCAAGGCCGCATATTCCATGGTTGCGTATAGATTGTGTCTCCAGGAACGTATAGAGTCTTCATGCTATTGACTCCCATTATAGCATATGTAGATCATCCTCCTGCTGCTTACTGCAGCTAGGTTATCATGATTGTGGCTTTGTTACCTTGGCCCAATTCATTGATGACTGCACCTAATATGTCTCCATTTGTCTGCGCATATGGTGTCTTCATTTACTGTGGATAAGGTGTTTCCACTTACAGCGGATAGGGACCTTCATGACCTGAGTATATGGTGCTTCCTGGATAGCATAATATCCTCATTGTTTGCCAGCATATATGTGTCTTTATTAACAGCGTCATAGTCTCCATCATGAACAGCGTAACAATGTCTTCCTTACTGCGGCTAAGTGTCTTCAATACTGCGTTGGATTAGGGCATCATCTTAGGGCATCCTTCATTAGTGTCTCTCCTTCTCCAAAAACCCAAGATATGGAGAGGAGATCACATGAAGAATGTGTATGTCCAAATGACCTCAAGTCCTCTTCAATTTATACTAAAACGTAGGTGATGAATAGGCACGACTATTGGGCTTCTGAGCCTACTCAAGTTGCTGGTCGACTTGATAATAATTCCATAATCAAAATTAATTCATATCTCCATAAATACTTATCGGAATCGGATGATCTTTAGATCAATCCTACACCTTTCAATGAGAGGGATCCAATAAAAATATCAGCTGCAATAAATAAGCTAACCCACATGGAGTTTGGCCCTAGTTTCCAATTTTAACAAAAACCAAATCAAAGGAGAGAGAAAGTCTACTGTAATTTTTTGCAGTCAAACCTAAAGTCAACGGTCGTCAAACCACTCCAAATGCCTCAATTTCTGTGCCAATAAATGTAGCCTAGGAAAAGAAAAATTCTAGCCCAAAAACTGAGGTAAACATTGGTCAAACTCCCCTTGGTCAACGCTGATCAACACTCTGCAATTTCGACTTGTTTTGCCTAGAGGAAATTCGGCCTCCTGCCACACGTGTGAAGAAGAGAAAGAGCTGCCCAACCACACGTGTGAAGTAGAAGAGAGAAGCCTCCAAAGTTGTGTGACCCAATCAAGAGAGAGAAGAAGATGTGATGAGATGGTGATGTCCAAATGAGGAAAAGGTCTTTCTTATTTATACACAATGTTGAGGGTGAAAAGACACATTTGTTGGGCTTCATGAGCCTACATTTGACTAGAGCTGACCTTGACAATTTGTCCATAGGAGAAATAAATTCATAATTCCATTTCTTCTTGTCAAGATGGGATGATCTTTATATCAACATTGTACCTCTCTGAAAGAGGAATCCAATGCAATAATCATCTCCATCATATGAGTTGTCCTTAAGGTGGAATTTGGCCCTAGTTGCCAATTTTAACAAATATGCCAAGGGAATGCCATCAGATCCCATAAAGACTCCTCAAAGCTCCATTGAATGTTGGAACCCCTGTGACATAAACCTGCTCTACTGACCTGGCCATCCCCTGCCCTAGAAAACCACCCTGGTTGTACTATGGACGAAAATAAAAATGGGGACATTACAAATCCTCCCACCCCAAGATTGCTTCTCCTCAAAATCCACACATGTTCACTGTGGAGGAGCCTACAAACTGATGCTAGGATCCCATATGAACCAGTGGTCCACATCATGCCTCCAAACAATCAAATCATGACCGGAACCCCCAATACCCTGATCCCATGCCCATCTCTGACTCAACCTGCTACTAGTAGATCCATCTGGATCCCAATTCCACCATGGCCAATCATCGCCCAAGTTCCTTGGCTCAGACTATGTTCTGTCTCTGGCCAAAGTTGTTGCTTCATAAAGCGAATACCAACTCATCAACTCTCTCCAATCCAACTCGTGACTCAATCGAATGCTAATCCTGCTCTTCTGATTCCAGGAAGGAATGTTGAAGAGTCGTCGACCTATATCCCACTGCCAACTAGAGCATGTAGTCTCTGACATGTCTAGGGATCCCTGCACTACTATGCCCCTGACTAAGCATATCACACCATCAATAGGATACCAAATCATGATCTCTCGCCAATCCATCCTGTGGGAAGGATCAGATGCATAGGCATATATATAGGTGATAAGTCCCCTATGCTGCACCGTGCCCCACTCTGTTGATTTGGGGTAGCATCGGATGTGCTCTAGCAACGAAATTTGATGGAGAGGTTGGGGCACGTGAAATCTCCAATACCCATAAAGGGTTTGGGCAGATTCTAAACAGATCATGAGATATTAAAATAATTAATATTTTTAATGGAGTCCTATGTCAAACTTAGGGAAAATAAAATATTAATGTGTATTAATATGAATCTATGTTAGAATGGTCCAAAAGACATGGATCAAACCAGATCTAATCTTAGTCGTTGATTAGGGACTTAATCTCAGCCGTTGAGATGTCAACAGAAAAAGTATAAGAGGAGGCCTGAGGGGCACTTGGAGAACATACTGAGGGAGACCAGTCAATTCAATTTCTGGAGCGGGGTTTGCTGAGAAATTGAACTAGTGGTCTGGAGAGCAGTCAGGAGGCAGCAAGTATAGACCAGAGAGATGGGAGATCAGCGTAGAAGAGGCAGACGCAGAGCCAGAGGAAGCCACGCAGAGGCAGCAGAGGCTGCACAGAGTCAGAAGGGCCTGCGTCGTCCACGCAGAAGTGATGCAGAAGACCAAAGAGGCTGCACAGAGCCTCAGTAGGCTGACGCAGAGGGTTTCAAGCTGACACAAAGGGTTTCAGGTTGTAGCACTAAGCAGAGGTCAGTAGGGCCTACACTAGGTTTAGGAAAGTGCTGGAAGTTTCTCTATCTGTGGGTCAACTAGTTTATCACCCCGTTGTACAAGAAAATTGCTGAATAATAAAATCCTCCCTTGCTGCACTGGTTTTCCCACATTGGGTTTTTCCGGGGATATTACTCCAAAATAACTGTGTCAACGTGTGGATATTTTGTTTTTGTATTATGATGTGATATCTGCAGCAATATTTATTTTAAAATTTGTTGAAGTAATTTCATGAATAACTTATGATGAAATAAGTAGGAAACGTAAATCAGTTGCTACAGTGATAGAATTTTCACATGGTATCAGAGCAAGTAATCAGAGACGGAAAGGGAAAATCAGTTATGGGTCGAGACCACGATGCAGAAGCATCCACCTCAGGGGACTCACGGAGATTTTCAGAGGATTGTACAAGAGAGAGAGATTTCGTTTTCTCTATGTTGGCTTCCAGGTTGGAAGAAGTGGCATGCATGACTAGTGCTGCATCATCAGAAGTATGGTATATAGACAGTGGAGCCTTGTGTCATATGACGGGAATCAGGGAGTGTTTATCAGAATATTGAGAAGAGAAGATGAACTTTCATATCACCATGGGGAACAAAGCAAAGTGTACTCCAGTAGGAAAGGGTACCATAGTTTTTCAGATAGAATCGGGAGAGCGGTTCTATGCCACAAATGCGCTGAATGTGCCAGGATTGGGGATGAACTTACTTTCTGTGTCACAACTACAAGGCAAGAGCTATGACGTCTACTTCATCAAGGAAAAGGTATACGTCAAACACCCGAGCTGGAAAAAGAAAGTGCAAATCAGGATCAAAAGTAATCGGTTGTACAGATTACAACTAGAATCTCCAATGGCACTAATAGGCAGTCATGGGGACAGAGACTTGAACGAACTATGGCACAGAATGATGGGTCACTTGCACCATGGAGCTCTGAGAATTCTCATAAGCATTATAACAGGAGTTTCGGATTTGAGCACGGAACGAGATGACGTATGCAGGGGATGCGCTCTAGGAAAGTATGCCAAGGCGGCATTTCCTAGGAGCAACCACAGGGCCAAGAGTGTACTGGATTGATACACTCAAATATCTGTGAACCTATGTCCGTCAAAGCTCTCAACGGTACCGAGTATTTCCTTACTTTCATTGATGACCACTTGAGGAAAGCTTGGATCTATTTTTTGAAAACCAAGGATGAGGTTTTCTGTCGATTCAAGAAGTTCAAGGCTCTAGAGGAGAATCTGACATGTAAGAAAATAAAAGTCTTGTGCTCAGATAATGGTGGAGAATATGTCGATAAGGACTTCACTGATTTTTGCGCTAAGGAGGGCAACAGAAGGGAGTGGACAACTCCCTACAATCCAGAGCAGAATGGGGTGGCAGAAAGGAAAAACAAGACTATTGTAGAAGCAACTAGCGCCATGCTGTATGATCAGGATATGCCAAAATTCCTGTGGGCAGAAGCATGCAACACAGCTGTCTACATTCAAAACAGGACTCCTCATCGGGCATTGGGCAAGATTACTCCAAAGAAAGTCTTCACTGGGAAGACACCTGAAGTCAATCATTTCAGGATATTTGGGAGTTTGGCATATTGTCGCATACCTGAAGAAAAGAGGAAGAAGCTGGATCCGACTGCAGAAAAGGGGTATCTGGCAGGATATAGCGAGAACGCTAAGGCATACAGGATCTATCTTCCAGGGAGCAGGAAGGTAGTAGTACGATGAGATGTAAAGTTCATGGAGGACAGAGCCTTCAGAAGATCTCACAAAATGCCTTCCAAGGAGTAGCCAAAAGAGGATTCGTTGGTCATGCCTCTTCAACCAACAGAAGTGAAGAATCCTTCCTCAGATCAGGAAGATTCTCAGGATGAGGAAGAGGAGAAAACAGAAGCACTTGTTGGCAGAGGGAGAACCAATAGGGAACTTCATCAGATTCTACGTGATGCAGAGAACTTCATCGGAGAGCCAAGGAACAGTAAAAGGGAGCGAAAACAGCAATACAGGTATCAGGCATTGGTAGCTCAGGATGGAGAGCCTGCCAGCTTCAAGGAGGCATCTCAGCATCAGGTCTGGCTAGATGCGATGGTGGAGGAGTATAACTCCATAATGTTAAAAGATGTCTAGGAGGTGGTGTCAAGGCCTCAAGACATATCTGTGGTAGGTTCAAGATGGATCTACAAGATCAAATATGGTGCGGACGGCAGTATTGAAAAATACAAGGCCAAGTTTGTGGCTAAGGGGTATCCTCAAAAGGAAGGGATTGACTATGAGGAAACCTTCGCCCCGGTAGCCAGGTATACATCCATTAGGACCATGATATCTCTTGCAACCCAGATGGGATGGGAGATCCATCAGATGGATGTCAAGATGGCATTTCTGAACGGGGTAATAGAAGAAGTATACATTGAACAACCAGAGGGCTTTGAAACTCATGAGAAGAAGTCTCATGTATGCAGACTGAAGAAAGCCTTGTATGGGCTGAAGCAGGCACCAAGAGCATGGTATTGTCGAATAGATGGCTACTTGCAGAAGATGGGGTTTGTCAAAGAGTGACGCAAATCCAAATCTCTACTATCTGGTCGTAGAGAGCGAGCCACTTATCTTAGTATTATATGTGGATGATCTCTTCCTGACATGATCATCCAGACTCATTGAAGACTGCAAGAAGAATCTAGCCACAGAGTTCGAGATGAATGATCTGAGACGAATGCACTATTTTCTAGGGTTGGAAGTTTGGCAGCAGAAAGGAGAGATCTTCCTTGGGCAAGGAAGGTATCCTATAGGAATTCTGAAAAGGTTCGGGATGGGAGACTATAGACCTATTGCTACGCCAATGATCACCAACTGAAAGAAGATTGATGCATCAGAAGACAAGGATGTCGATCCCACCCTATACCGACAGCTCATAGGGTCCCTGATGTATCTAGTCAATACGAGGCCAGATATTTGCTATGCTGTCAACACCCTCAGTCAGTTCATCGTGGAACCAAAGAGGGCTCACTGGGCAGCAGCCAAGAATGTTCTCAGGTATTTACAGGGAACAATTGATTATGGGCTCTTGTACAACAAGGGGAAGGATATCAGGTTGAGTGGATTTACTGATGCAGATTGGGCAGGAAGTTCAGTGGATCGAAAAACTACCTCTTAGTACTGTTTCAACATTGGATCAGGAATAACCTCCTGGTGCAATAGGAAACAGAAGTCCGTGGCTCTCAGCTCGTCTGAGGCAGAATATATGGCAGCAAGCACAACTTCATGTGAGGCCATATGGCTTAGAAAACTGTAGGTAAACCTATTCAGAAGAAATATGGAGGCGACCAGGATCATGTGTGATAATCAGAGTTGCATCAAACTCTTTGAGAATCCAGTATTTCATGATAAGTCAAAGCATATTGATATCCGGTGTCACTTTGTCAGAGATTGTGTCCAACGTGGAGTTGTACAGTTGAGCTACACTCCTACAGGGGAACAAGTGGTAGATATCCTCACCAAGGCCCTTGGAAAGTCAAAATTTGACTACTTCAGAGAAAAGATGGGGATGGTAAAGAACCCCTTTCAGAAGTAGTGTTAGCACCACGAATGAAGAGGGAGTTGCAGTGCAGACGCAGTGTTGGGAGAAAGGACCAACATCAGCACATATGCAGAGGGAGTTGCAGTGCAGATGCAATGTTGGGAGAAAGGACCAATAGCAGCACAGATGCAGAGGAAGGTGTAGTGCAGACGCAGTGCTGCGAGAAAGGACCAGCAAAAGCGCAGATGCAGAGGGAGTTGTCATACAAATGCAACAGTGACAGTGGCAGAACCATGGGCAACAGTACAGGATGCAGCAATGCCGAGGATGTTGGGCAGGGAGGCCTAGCATCAACACAGGTATCGATGTCAGATGATCAAAGTAATACTCAGTAAGGAGTATTACTAGAGCACAATCCTCGCTAAGAGGGAGTGTTGATTTGGGGTGGATCAGATATGCTCTAGCCACAAAACTTGGTGGAGAGGTTGGGGCACGCGAGATCTCCAATACCCAAAAAGGGTTTGGGCAGATTCTAAACAGATAAGGAGGTATTAAAATAATTAATATTTTTAATGGAGTCCTTAAGTCTAAACTTAGGGAAAATAAAATATTAATGTGTACTAATATGAATCTGTGTTAGAATGGTCCAAAAGACATGGATCAAGCCAGATCTAATCTTAGCTGTTGATTAGGGACTTAATCTCGACCGTTGAGATGTCAACAGAAAAAGTATAAGAGGAGGCTTGAGGGGCACTTGGAGAACACACTGAGGTAGACCAGTCAGTTCAATTTTTGGAGCAGGGTTTGCTAAGAAATTGAAGCAGTGGTCTAGAGAGCAATTAGGAGGCAGCAAGTACAGACCAGAGAGACGGGAGATCAACACAGAAGAGGTAGACGCAAAGCCAGAGGAAGCCACGCAGAGGCAGTAGAGACTACACACAGCCAAAAGGGCTTTTGTCATCCATGCATAAGTGACGCAAAAGCCCAGAGAGGCTGCGCAGAGCCTCAGTAGCCTGACACATAGGGTTTCAGGCTGTAGCAGAGGTCAGTAGGGCCTACGTTGGGTTTAGGAAAGTGTTGGAAGTTTGTCTATCTGTGGGTAAGCCTGTTTCGCACCCTGTTGTACAAGAAAATTGTTGAATAATAAAATCCTCCCTTGCTGCACTGGTTTTCCCACATTGGGTTTTTCCGGGGACATTAGTCCAAAATAACTATGTCAATGTGTGCAGTATTTATTTTAATGTTTGTTGAAGTAATTTCATGAATAAATTATGATGAAATAAGTAGGAAAAGTAAATCAGTTGTTGCAGTGATATAATTTTCACACACTCATGCAACCTCGCTTGGTCATTCAACAATATCCATGGAGAAAGCCCTGCCTCTCTCCCTGTAATGGGTACAAGTGGCCAAACTGTGTTGCAAGCCCTATCTATGTAATCCTGGAGAAGGTTTCTCCCTCAAGGTCTTGCAGCTCTTCCAGCTGCCTGTGCATCTACCCACACATCATCAGTGGGTCGGCCCAAAGATGGATGCACCACCATCTCCAATAGCCCCTACCGTCTACTAGCCTCCTGCAAAACTACTTTCTCAATTTCCAACACCTCCTGAGGATAACTGTCTGCAAATACTGCCTCCCTGGAGGTTGCCTGCACATCTGTCTGCTCCACTCCAATGATTGGCCCCAAGGGTGTCTGCTCATCCTCCATCATGGGCTCAACATGAGCCACTCGTTAACTCTCCAAAAATGGCCCATCCTGCACACCGTGTATCATCTACCTCATGCTCCTTTATGTGCATTCTATGTTGAATCAACAGTCGCTCATCTACTCCCGGATCTCCTTCCCAAATGGGAACAATCAATTGCTCATCATACTCCTCTACCACACATGGATGCATATCTGGGCAGTTGTCATCAACTCCACATGACTGCTCGTGCTCCTTAGAGGTATCATCGTATCAACCCATGGACTCGTCCAAAGAAGAATCCTCACCCTGAAAGGCAGAAGGAATCTCCTCCCACTCTACCTCTGTCATCTCCTCAGCGTTAGTCAAGCATGAGTGGTCAGGTCTCGAAGGTCCTTTGCAGATGAAGCAAAGTCCCTTCCTCCTCAGCTCATTCTTACTGCATGATCCACCAAACCTTAGCAGCTCCTCCCTAGTCAACTGTCTCCTGAACAGCTCAATGTCTTGCTCAACCAACCTCTCAGCTAGCTCATAAGCAGCAAGTGAGACCAACTGCTCTCTCATCCAAATAGACAACAATCGAGACTGCAACTCCCGACAAATGGCATCATGACCTATCATACATGATGATAAGATGGACTACATGTTTGTTATGACTGCGTCAAGATGATGTTTCCTAATGCTGAAGAAGCATTGGAACATCTACAAGATCAAACCATCACACTCTAGATCAAACATGATTTCACAAGTCCTGGTCATGGCCATAACTCCTAAAATGTCAAACTTCTTCCCAAAGGTAGAGCCCGCACTGTTGTCTAAGTCTCGAAAAGTTTCTATCATCACTCTGAAAACTCTCCTCATAACATCATCATTGTAGGGAGCTATAGGGGCGGTTAATCTCATGATGTTACTGAGACAAGATACCACTGGAATTCTAACCCATTCACAAGGTTCCTCTGAGAACTTGTGTTGTATGAGAGAAAGCATAGTTGGTTTTAGAGCCCAAATTAGTTTCTTCCCTTCTAATTGGTTCACTTCAAAAAGCAGTGCATCTAGTTAATCCAACTTGAAAAGAACTTTCCATGTGACCCTCATGTGTTTCAACTCTGCCCCAAGTGCAAAAATTTTGTGTCCTATTTCTTGTCCCTTCTATACAACTTTTGGTTGTTCTCTCTAATGAATGGCATAGACCCCCTTTGAGAAGGGTCTGTTGTTTGTTGTTGTTGGTTTCTTGAGGGAGTTTATGAAGGTTTTATCCATGTGTTGGCTTAATGATCACAAGAATAATTGTGATAATGAGGCCATTGTTTTTCTGAGTTCTTTGAGGTATTTTGACAAGCAGTTTTGGGACAAACTGTGTATTTTGTAGCTAGTCTCAAATTAGACCAATCGTGATCTTTGGGATGATAAAGAAGACCTCGAATAACTGAACCACTTGTGTTTATAAACACATAAAATATATATATATATCTTCACTATTGTTGCAATATTAATTAAAAAATGAAAGATCTGGACATATATCAACATCTAATCATTGTCGAAACATTTATAAACACCAAAAATAACAAAGTTTGAAACCTGATTGCATTTGTTGTAGATATGGCATGCTACAGGACCTTCAGGTGACAACTCTGGCGTCTCTCTTCATTTATCAACAGTAATTTCCGTCCTCTTTGTCCTAAAAATGGCTCAGGGAATGTGCATTGATATCGAATTCGAACCAGCCTCTAAATCTGACTGATGGAACTCGACCAGCCCTTCTCTAGAGGATTCGGCCCAGTAACAACTTCGAACCACCTCCAACACGTAAATTCTTCAACATGATTTTGCCCCACGCACCAGAATCTGACCTACACAATTCGGCCTAGCGATGTGGCCATTTGACAACTTGCACGATGACAGTCGGCCCCACAATACAACATGGCTCTCCAATTAAGCGACTACAAGGAAACAATCGGTTCCTTCACAATATGACAAATTTGCCCAATTAAATTCGGTGTTGCACAAATAAGAATTACACTCGTAAATGGCACGCATCGCAACTTGCCCAGCGAATTTGTCACTCGGCCCTCTGTTACTTTGTAATTTTACTCACTGTGACGACTTTAGCGAGGACTGGTTACACGCCCAGCAAGAGGAACAACGCTTACTTCAATCCAATGATAAAGAATTTCATGGCCCTTCAATGTTGATGCTACAAGTTTAGCTTCCACCATAGTAATAAAGCCCACAACGGCCCAATCGACTAACAACCAGCACAGTAATCGGTGCATATAGTAGTCACATATAGGGAATAATGGCATCAACTTTCACGTCCACAAAATGAAACATACAAACCGTCTATGCCTTATAACAACTTCCAACAACCATATGCGTTCAACCCACCAATCAAGTACACAGTCACTTTGGACAACAGAGTGAGTAGCAAGGAACACGGCCTTACACAGCAAAAAAAAATTAAATTGGCAACTAGGGCCAAACTCCATGTGGGTCAGCTTATTTATGGCAGCTGATATTTTCATTGGATCCCTCTCATCGAGAGGTGTAGGACTGATCTAAAGATCATCCGATTCCGATAAGTATTTATGAAGTTATGAATTTGTTTATGTTATAAATCAAATTGTCAAGTCGGCCAGCAACTTGAGTAGGCCCAGAAGCCCGATAGACATGTCTATTCATCATCCTCGTTTTAGTATAAATAGAAGAAGACTTTAAGTCATTCGACACACTCACTCTCTCGTGATCTCTCTTCATCCTGTTTTGGGTTTGATGGAGAAGAGAACTAAAAGGAGTGCCTAATATCTACGATGCCCTAATGGAGAACGCAGTCATGAGTCATCTACAAATTAAGGCGCAGGGATAGAAGTAGACGCAGTCAAAATGTTGTCATGGAAACGCTTACACACAGTTATGTTGAACGCAGGACATAAAGTTATTAATACGCAGTTATGAAGTTACCCTTACACAGTTCATATATATATGCACGCTATTCATGTTATATATTCACACATTGTTCATATGATACATACATATATATATATATATATATACGCTATCAGCTGCAGTAAGTTAAGGAACACAGCGTGGAAGAAACGCAGTCATATACACAATATACATACACTGTCCAGAAACCCTTACACGCAGTAATGAACGCAGTCAAGGGAGCATATTGTCCAGAGATCATAAACATGTAGTTATATTATATACGGACGCAGCAAATCTATGCATTAGATATATATACGCAATACACGCAGCAAGATTCACGGGCAATGACACAACGCAGCAATATATATATGCTGTATTGAAAAGCAGTTATTTATGGAACGCAGGTCATATATGGTACCTACTGTTATGAAACGCTGTTAGCCGCAGCCAAGTTATAAAGCCGCAAAGGTATTGAGTCAAGACATGACTAAATGTTGTTATAAAGACCCATATACGCAGGTAATGGAGACTCCAAAATACACAGACATAGAAGCAGTTAATGAAGACAGTTACACGAAGTTTCAGTCTTCTCACTATTCCTGAAGCAGTATCAGCACAACAACCAGCAGTGGTTAGGGTTTGAAGCAAAGGGACTACGTTCTCTGCATAACTATTATAGCATAGAAGATCACTATATATATCTCGGCATTCTCCCTATCATCTGTAGGGATATGACTTATACTTGGTAATTAATAAGTATATAAGGAATGGTCTTCGTATGCTCTTATGATCTCGATGGCTCTAATATGAATATGCATCATGATGATCTCAGCAGAAGGAATGATGAAGTAAAGATGCAGCATGATAAACGACAGTGATAGAATGGCATACCTGTAGCAGCCCTATCACAATGTACAGCAATGATAGAATGCCATCTGTTAGAACAGCAGCATGATGATGCACATGAGTATGGGCAGCATGATGATGGATAAGATCATGGACATGGGCATCATGATTAGTGCAGCATGGTGCAGTATGCAGTGGTACATCAAGAGAACCAGATGCAGCACGATGATAGGTGGAGTCACCTTAGAGAATCAGTTGAAGCAGAATGTCTTCAATTGATCTCATCGTTATTCGAAATGATCTATGCTAGCTCTAGTTAAGTCACAGTGTTGACTTCTGTTGTAAATGTACTCTCTCTCTCTCTCTCTCTGCTGAAATTTGAAGAAAATAAAAGAAGAATTGATCAAGGGTTTCCCCACACATTGTGGGGTTTGTCCCTGGCTCGCGCCACATCTTGTGTCCTCTTGTCTTGGCAAGCAGAATGCCTTCAACTGATCTCATCGTTATTCGAAATGATCTATGCTAGCTCTAGTTAAGTCACAGTGTTGACTTCTGTTGTAAATGTACTCTCTCTCTCTCTCTCTCTGCTGAAATTTGAAGAAAATAAAAGAAGAATTGATCAAGGGTTTCCCCACACATTGTGGGGTTTGTCCCTGGCTCACGCCACATCTTGTGTCCTCTTGTCTTGGCTTGTCTTCTGCGATTTATATTTATGTTCTATCTGTAGTTTACTTTAATGCTAATGTGATTGCTAACTATGAAAATTTAAATAAATTTCTCTAGCATAGAACATACCTAAAATTAACAACTAGGGCCAAGGAACAATGGCATCAACTTTCACGTCCACAAAATGAAGCATACGAACCGTCTATGCCTTATAACAACTTCCAACAACCATATGCGTTCAACCCACCAGTCAAGCACACAGTCACTTTGGACAACAGAGTGAGTAGCAAGGAACATGGCCTTACGTAGCAAAAAAAAATTCAATCTTGTATGGCCAAAACTTGACCCCTCAGAAAATAGCTTCAGCAAATATGAAACTGACCCCTGCAAACTTCTCTTCAGATTTGGCCTGTGACTCTTCAATGGCAACCCGGACTACATATAATCCCAATAAATCTGCAACCAAATAATTCAGCCTCTAAATAATCAGATCTCCGCTCTCAAGAAAGGAAATCCATCGACTTGTTGTTCCTCTCAGTTTGCAGAAGTCCTCACTCTCGGTCTGCAGAAATACTCACGTGACCTAGCCCTGGACCACGATATCTCAGCTCCTCTGATCTTCTTTCATGATGAACTTTGTCTACCAATGTCGATGTCATGCCCTTTCCAATTGCAACAGATTGTCTGACTTATGCCAACATCCCCTTGTGGGCATTGTTGTTACACTGTGTTCCACGTGCTAATTAGTCACAATGAGTGAACCAATTTTGTGCGCATGACAATGTCAGCGCACTTGTGTGCTTAATTCATCCTTCCATTCGATCTCGCTCCTACAATTAGATAAAATCGGCCTCTGCTCCACGGACAACAAATGCGCAAGGTTGATTAGGGTTCCTCCATTCTGTTATAATGTTCACATCATTGTGACTTCTGAAATAGAAGCGGCTAAGCCTAATTTCGACATTGTTGGCTCAGTGTGTTGCGCGACGGAGAAGGCTTCAGACTGCACGAGCTTGGCTTCACAATTGGCCTATGAAATTCAATGAAGTTTGGCCTTTAATTAACATGTCCACTTTAATGAATTCCTTCACAATATTCAAAAATTCGGCCCCACCTTTTAATTAATTCTCAGCCCTCTTCGCTTAAAATTTTTCCCTTGGCACTTTCAAATCTTCTTACGGTTCAAATACAATAAATACCAAACCTTGGCCCTTAGACTTGAAAAAAATAATGCGTTGGCCCCTTTTGAAAACAAATAAAATTACATGCCTTTTTGATGTCTCAACTACATTGGGTTTAAGAAAATTTAAATTCTCATTCTGCAAAAATTGATTCTCTGACTTCCTCGACAAAACCCTCCGACAATAATCATTGCAATTGGAAACTGAAAATTTGCAAGCTGAGCCAAGACCAAGGCTCTAATACCACTGTAATGTCCCAAATGAAGAAAATTTGGAACAAACCCTTCACATAAAATTATCATTCACTTAATAGAAGATTGCCATGTAAAATGCAAACACCAAAAATTTGATTGAAACAATAAACCTATAAATTGCACGAAAATATCATTAAAATATCACATGGGGAACAATGATAAATGAAGCAACAATAACAAAATCCAGGTTTATTATATAGAAATATATGTCAATACAATAGCTGGGAACAACCCTCCAAGATATGTGATAATGTTGATGTCGACCTCCAAACTGAAACTGGAAATCAATCACTACACCTGTGGATTCTAAATGAATCCACCAAGGGGAGATGGGTGCTCACACAATCTCTCTAAATCACCCGAGGGTTTCCATCCTGTGGCTACCAATGGAGTAGAGAACCGGGTTCTCAAACTTTCATACAAGAAACAATATCAAATCCAAGATGTCTCCAAATGACCTCCCCCTCCCTTTTTATAGATCTAATGGATAGATCTCCAAGCCTCTAGAAGCATCTTATTTTATTATTTTATTATTATTCTAGAAGTTCCTCCATTGACTTTATCTTAAGTGACCCTTTAATTTTATTTTATTTCACTTAAATCACTTTTGGCCCATTTTCTCTAATTTAATTATTTTTCCTTAATTAAATGACTAATTAAAGTCATTTTTAACTAGGGAAAATGGTAAATCATCCACCATACTCTCTTCGACCACTGGAAGCCACTTCTCAGCATCTCATTCTGTAGATTTTCTTGTTCTGGTTCCAACAAGCTATTACACTGAGGTGTTCCATCAATTAATCTCCCTAGAATGCCACCTTGAGCATAATCGATTAAGTTAGGCTCCATAATAAAGCTAATTTTTGAAAGTTGTCGAAATGCAATGGAATGAAAGGCAAACTATGTGGATGATGAAATATGCCAAGTGAATGCCATCAGATCCCATGAAAACTTCTCAAAGCTCCATCGGAACCCCTAATGACATAAACCTGTTCTTCTGACCTAGCCATCCCCTGCCTTGGAAATCCACCCTGGCTGTACTATGGAGGAAAATTAAAATGGGGACATTACATAATAGAATGGCTCAGCAACGCAGATTTAGGTGAAATTTCATGGTCTGATTCATGTGTTTGATTTTCGTGGTTATATGTTTGTGTTTGCTTTGTTATTTACTGTAAAAATTCCCTAGGAATATTACAAACCACCTCCCAAAAATGGAAACGTCGGCTGAAACGTCATATATGTATATATATAAAGAAATTTATAAATAAGTGAATAATACATTATCTTGCAAAAAAAGGGAATAAGAACCATAGATGACAATTTAGAAGGAAAACCAAGTTTATATTAACTCTCATAGATGATTACATGATGGACGAGTTTCAGAGTTTCGGGTACAGGTACAGCCCGAAACGCTGTGTTCCTAGAAGTTTCGTGCAATATATATATATATATTCTAAAGTATTGTAAGAAACTACTCAAAACAGTGGGGATGGGAATGACCATGATATACAAAAGCTGAAGATTTTTCCTCCTATTGTGTAGCAGATTTTGTAAATACTATTTATACTAAATATCAATAGATAGGTTTTACTAATTCATAGGACATCATCAGTGGTGATATGGTGAAAAATCTTATCTCTCTCAGACTGTTCAATCAAAAGAGAAGTCAAACTAAAAAGATACTAGAAACAGTCATTGATCAGAAGGAAGAAATTGAAAAGGAAGCTTGACACATTATCAAGAGCAAAGAGTGCCAAGCTGGAGAATAATGTCTCTAGAATATATAGTAAATAAAATAGGTTATAAAAGCATGTCATCAACTTCAAAAGAAGATCGTTGGCTATGAAAAATGTAAACCAAGGTAGAATCACAGCTGAGAATGATTTAAAGCTCCAATTCCTGATCACTGGACAGTTTACAGTCCTATGTAACGAAGAGAACGAGAAGATAAACACGGATTCTTGACATTTTCTTGCATGACAAGAGAGAGAGACTGCTTCACCCAGGTGACAGAAAAACCTAAATTACAACAGAAAGGTCCTTTCAAAATGCATATCACTAGAGTAACAGAAGTACACAAACATTTCTCTCATTTTAAGGGACCAAGTCATGAACTAAAAATAGACTGATTTGCAAAGGCAAAGAGATGACCTGTAAGAAACATAATCTCCTCGAGAACACAAAGTCTTACGCCGTCTCATTCATGGTATTTTGAATATTGAAGACAGCTCTTATACCAAGTCTACTGAACATGTAAGACCTCAGAAGCATTTAACAAACAGAAAAGATAAAGGTCTTAGAAAAAATCAAGGTAGGAGGATATGACGAGTTAAAAGCATAGATAATTTACATAGCACCTCTTGCCAGGGACTACTTTTTGTTTGCAATGACACTACACATGACTTAGGATTTAAGGAGCTGATGTCCACACCTGAAACCCATTTAGTGGGCTGGCTTGAGTGGTTGAATTTGAGCTTCACGCAGAAGGATCAGGATCAATTATGAAGGCTGGCTGCCTCTATTGTCTGCCTTACTTGATGTTTTTACCATACCATCCTCCAAAATAAAGGGGATTCAGACGAGATCTCTGATTCTATTCCATGGGAAAAAATGATAGAGATTGATTTATATATCTCTCTATCCATCCTACAATCTTCCCATACATATTACAGACTACATATTCATCCTTGTTCTATATATAACACAAAATTTAAGACAAAGCTCAAGGCAGCCTCATATGACATAGCCTGCAGGAACAATGTTCAATCTAGAGCAGGTGCTTAATGGTACGAATCTTGAGTTGGAATCTTCTCCTTTGTATTAAGCATCCCAAGAGCTTTCCAAGCACAACACAGCACACAATTATAAGCTTGGATAAGAACAATTTAGTCATTTTGCTGCTCTTGATTTTTCCAGTACAAAAGAAGCAAGTACTTATTTCTGAAACTTGATCATTACTTCCAATGATGTAGATGATTATTTAGCTATTTCAATGTATCATTAAGTAATTACACATTCATAAGTTCAAACATAGAAATACTAGAACAATAAAGATCATAATGCACAAAGAGACAAGGAGACTTTACCTTGGGACAACCCACAATGGGGGAAGAGCCCAGCCAACCTTTTCCTTAGAAAATCAATGCAACAAGAGATACATCAAAGTCAATTAACCAACAAGATGACCATCCACCAAGAGCCAAGTCAACCCTCCACAAAATCCAAGATAAGTATTCCCAATTCTGTTCACAACAAGGTCCAAAATAGGGTCTGCTACAGATCTCCAGATGACTGAAATTCTTTCCGTCTCAGCCTCTGAATTCGGATGATGCCACAGAAATGTTGTGCCTCAAAATTTCGCACTCTACCACAGGAACTTCGCACTATGCCACAGAGAAATATACCTCAGAAACTCATACACAAAAAGGTCTCCTTGATTGCTAGAGCGAGGGCAAGTGTAGTGTATAGCTTCCTTCTGATTTCGACCTTGTATTCCTTCTCTTCTTCATTCAGAGCAAAGATGTATGAGATGATCTGAAGCATGTCCTTGGAGGTAGACAAATAGGCTACTTATAGCCTTCCAACCATGCGAATGGGTGCCTCTCATGGGCAGGCCGACATGACTTTTGGAGGCTGACTTGGTCACTTGTGGAGGTGTTACCCACCATTTTGTGGGTGATATCCCTAGGAGAAAAAATTTCTCCAAGATGATCCTCAGCCAACAGTCAGCAGCCCATTGCAGCGACCAACTAGCTCGTTGTGCCATTTCTCCGCCACCTAAACCAGCCATGTGGCCCCTCACCCATCTGTCATGAGCATATGCTTGAAGGTGGGCCTCGTGAAACTAAAGGTATACCTTGTCATTTGGTAATTGAATATTGCAATTTGCTTATCATGGACACTTATGGGCATGGATTAATGGGGGATTAGGCAGAAAGAATGGACTAGGTCTGTGCTCTTATCCCCTAGACCCCTTCTGGATATTAACCTAGGATTCTAGTTCTATGGGATCTCTTTTACTGACCATTTGGCTTTAGGGATGGTATTTCATGGGAAACCCTAATTTTGGTTGTGTGGTCCCACTCCCTCATCCATATATATTGCCCCTTTTCTACTCATTATAACCCCATTCATCATCTCTCCCACCTAGGTTCACATTCCTCCACTGGGTCCACATAGGGCTAGCTCTTCCCTTCCCATGCTCACACCTTGGGTCAGGCTTGGAATGATGCCCCAGAGGTTGATGCAGCTAAAAAGAAAAGTAAAAGCATAATTGGACACATTCAACAGGAAAATGTACCACAAAATGCAAAAGATTGTCGAGATATAGATATTTAGCATGTAGGCAAAAGCCAATAAATGAGCTCTACCCCATCATCATGGCCATTACCCTGGTTCCTACAAGTTCTATGAGCCTCCTTTATCATATAGGAACCCATGATTGTCCCAAACCTTGGTGGGAAATGAACCACCCTACCTTAAAAGAGGGTATCCACCATTATATCTCACACGTCAAGCTCTTACCCCTTGAGCCCCGAGCAGTTAATTGAAGAAAAATCATAAAAGGGCAACAGGCATATAAAGAAGGGTGGAAAAATCAAGTTCGGGGCACCTCATGTACCACGATTTCTCCCTCCTATACATTATATACCCAAGTGTGGGCTTCCCTATTACTAGCTACCCATGTACTCCAACATGTGGCCTAGGGTTGCCCCTTCTTATTCCCTGCTCCATTCACCTCTTTATCACATGCCACCACCTTTTAAAGGATGTACCTTGGGCATATTATGCCCTTTAAAAGTAGAAACCATGTAATGGGATACTTGGTTAACCCCATTTGGAGTTTGGAAATATTAGCACCTGCCAAACCCCGTTATGGAAGGTAGGCCATTATGAAGTCTCCACCTGTGGTCCATGGTTTCAAAGCTCTTTTACTCAATTTCCTTGATGACTGTTGTACAAGAAGGCTAGGGGACGCATTGGATCTTATGCAAGATTGCAAGTGGTTTCCAACTTGGGTTTGGTCTCCCTATACGGGGTCCTAACCCTCCAGAGGGCTACATTGGCACATGTAGGGTGTGTGTTGAGAGCCATGCGCCTCCACAGCAGTAAACAACACTCCATGGATCCCCAAAGATGTTCATAGATTGCTCAAGATTCACCTATTGGATGAAGAAGATGCACTTGGTTCACCTTTGGCCAGCCAGCCCCACAGATGTACCATGCACTTCGCAGCTGAACCAGGACTTGTAGGATGATGTGGCATCACCGACACCATCATCTGAGCCATTACAGATGGTCTACAATCATCTTCAACTTACTTTGAGACCCATGAGATCACTTGTGTGCCCTCACAGCCATTGGGAGTACCACATGTTTATTATGTGGAGAACAAGGGACCAACCCCTTGTCCATTACTTTTGGAGGTCTAACTCATCATTTTGGCACTTATGGACTTCATTAGGCCTCTTAAACAGCCCAATGACATGCATTATTGATCATTCGACCTCTTGGGAGGCTTATTATTTTATTTGTGAGCTAGTTTGGTGGGCTTGTCACCAGTAGATAGTTATTTGCACATTATTTTAGTTGATGGGCTAATGTAGGCTCAAATTAGGTAATTTGAACTCCTAATGAGTGTATAAATAGGAGAGACATGAATTCATTTGGATCATCACTTTGGATTGGATCATTCTTTTCTTTAGAGAATTTCGCAGTTTTTTTGGGATGACGAATTGGAGCGTGGATGAATTTTGATGTTTGGATTGGAGTATTTTATCTTGGAGCTCCTTTATTGTCAAATTGTTGATGGTTGGATATGTTCTATTACATGTAAGTACACACATTTAATGTTATTCTTGTTTTACTTTTGTCATATGCATTGAATGGGATTTTCACTATACTAGGGCTAATTGTTGCATTACATAATTGCAAAATTGTGGAATTATTGTTTCTATATAACATCTCTCAATGTTTGGGCCATGTATATGAATGAAATCACCTAGGGATAATTCCGCCAGTGAATTTATCTTCATAAGCCATCTCTTTTTTCCAAGCAAAGTTTAAAGCTTTGAGGTCTCCTCTTCTTGTCCTAAAGGCCAAGTGAAGTAGTCCTTATCAATGTTGCGCGACTCGTACTCGTATAAGACTTGGCGAGGCATCGACCCATCAAAATACCAAAAAAAAAAAACTTAAAATGTGGTAAATTTTAAGCACAAAAAAGAAACTAATGACAATTCCAATCCTTATAAGTTATAAAAACCACAATATATGCAATAATTCATAACATCATCTCATATCTATAATGAGGAGTCAAATTCATGGCCAAGGAAGATGGACTTGAGCAAGATCAAATGCATCATTTATCTTAAGCATGGGCATTGTGCATCATAGTGTCCAAATGAGAAGAATAGTAAAGGGCAGTAGTAGCAAAAGCAACTAGCAACCTCTACAGAAACTCAAAGGAATGAGTTTTCTACCAAATTCCAGAAGGATTTCTAGATGGCTTCTTGCCTTTATACCAACACATTTCCAAGGGATACTTGGTATGTGGACAATGGGGTATATCGGCATATGACATGAGCTCAATAGATTTTTCCAATCTGAAAGGGCACAACTCAAGGCTTCAAGTAGAACTTGGTGATGATGTCAAGTACTCAGTAGCAAGAGTTGGTACCATTCCCTTCTAGATCCAATCAAGTAACTTTTTAGACTTTAACAATGCTCTATTTGTTCCAACTCTCATGAAGAACTTGCTTTCAATTTAAGTTATGGGGAATAGGAGCCATGCAGTAGGGTTCAAGACCTAGTAGGTCCTCATCAAGCTAAAGGAAGCTAACCTAGAAGCAGCACAAGGGATAGGTGGTTAGTGAAGGCAATTAATACAAGTCGTATGATGAACCTATCCGAGCCTTAGTACATAACAAATATGGCTTGTATGAGTTGTGCTTGTGGCACAAGACGATGAGGTACTTGCATCATAAAGCACTCCCTATCTAAGGGAGATTGTCACAGGTATTCCAGAGTCAGCATTCAGCAACAAGGAGTATGGAAAGGGTGCACACTTAGCAAGCATGCCAAGGCTATTTTCCCATGCAATGAGCATAGGTCTAAGGAGATTTTAGACTTGGTGCATTTAGATGTCTATAGACTAATTTTATTAGCATGAATATTAGGAAGCATGTAGTATGTTTCATTTATTGATGAATTCTCTCAAAAGATTTGGATCTACTTCTCAAAGACCAAGGATGAGGTCATTAGCAAGTTTTAGGAGTTCAAAGCTCTAGTTGACACCAAACAAGGAAGAGGATCGAAGTCTTGAAATTAGACAATGGGATTGATTATACCCCCAAGGAGTACGAGGGCTTATACAAGGAGGCAAAAATCAAGTGGAGACTAATTGCTCCAAAAAAACCAAAGCAAAATGGGGTTGCAAATTGAAAGAACTAATCCATCATAGGGACTACTAAGGCCATAACTCATGACCAAGATGTGTGAAGTGAAGAGTTTGGGTGAAGTGAAGAGTTACTTTGGTAAAATAATCTTTTATCGAGTGATTAGCTTTATTTTAAAGGTGATTGATTGGGCAAGACTAGTGCCAAATATCCCAAAGGGCATATGGAGCTATGAAGCAATAAAGAGAACTTGTTATGGATGATAAATATTGGGAGAAATAATTATTGTTATAACATGCAGAAAATTAGTAATGGTTGCAGTTTAATATGGTTGGAAATAAAAGAGTAAAAGGCCCTTCCAAAGATGTGCTTGAATGAACTTGAAATAACATTAAGACGAGCTCCTACTTTAGGCTGATAATCAATAACATATCTTTCAATGAAATGACATGTAATAGATAAGGTCTGTCAACCACTAAGTAAAAGAAACAAAAGCCTTAAATACAATGCACCTCATTTAAAGCCTTTTTCCAAGTGACAAAAACCACACTTAGCTTCAAATTATTATTGCAATAGCATTAAACATGAATCCTGGGAATATAAATCAATAAGAGACAGCAGATGGAATGCCAGACATAAGATGAAACTTTGCTAATCATATTGTCGTTCAAAGATCTTCAATACAATCCAAAACCAAGAGAATATCATTTCCTCAAACCATCAATGGTTAATACTAATGTTGCACAACTCCCTCCAATTTCCCTTTTCCTCTACCTCATTTCCAAAAAAGAAAAAAAAGAAAAAAAATTAAAATGAATTTTTGGACAATTTGGGGGTTTTTCTGCCCGAAGGGTCTTATAGGGGTCTGATGGGAGTCATATAGGCTACCCACGGGTCTCATAAGGGTAAACGGGTCTTGTACATAACCCGCCAGGTAAGGGTAAAGAACACGGGTTTAATGAGGGTCACCCGTCCTCCCTTCTGACCCATTCGTACCCGCGAGTTTAATAAGGGTGGTGCTTCACTGGTCCTTATGGCCTCCTTGACTGAAATACGAATTCCTTTCTCATCTTCTCCTAGACTCCATTTTCCCTAAGGAATTAGGCATGGGTCCACCAATAGGTGATCACTCAAAGAACATTTCTTCTCCACATTTCCATTTCTCTTCTAGGTCTAGCCAAGTTGGGTCACCTAGGGCATCACTTTCCTAACAAAATAACCAAAGAAAAAGTTCAATCTCCTAGCCTCTGCTGCGCTGGTGTGTCCTCAAGGCCTACTCCAATTTTGAAGCCACTCCAACACTGGAGTTGTGAGATAACCCAAGCCCTAGCTCTGAGATCAAACTTTGCCCTGTTATTCCCTAGGTTAGCACCTCATAGGATCACTTTGACACTTTTAATTGGAAATTCTTGCTTTGATCCTTTCCCCTTCCTTGTTTGGGTTAAGAACATAATTGGTTGCTTGATTCTATCTCCTTAACCTAGGTTGGGTCCAATTGGCCCATGTGGTCCCATACCTTTTAAAGGTCAATTCTTCAAGAACCATTCAGGAAGCCAAGTTCAATAAGGATTTTAGGATTGGGAAACTCCTTTACAAGGAATACTCCCCTAACCCAACTCTCACATCCTCCCCTCTTTATCCTAGAAATCTTTGTACCTTGTGTTGACCACTACGTGTCAACTACCCATTAGCAGTGCACCCCCTTTTTCGCAAAAGGGATAGCGTTTGATCGACGTGTCCGTGCCTGTCATCGTCGCCCTGATCATGTTATGTTGTAAACCCAGTCTTCATGTGTGAATTATAAATAATCTTAGCAGATCTGAGTCATGTATGTAAATTGCCTATGTGGACCTAATTTTCTAGTGATAATCTACGTTCCAGAAGGTTTTTTGTCTCACCGATCCATGATCGACAGAGTTTTCCTTCAATCTAACCCCAAAGCCAGAATGAATTTTGTCATTAGAATCTTAGGCGAATCCTAGTGTGTTGATCTGCTAGATTATATTTGGTCGTAGAACTGGGTGGTCCATGAGGGTCTACGTCAGATGGGTTTTCCCCCTTGAGATGTAAAATTGTAAAAGTCATGATGTAAAG
This sequence comes from Pinus taeda, assembly GCA_000404065.3. Taxonomy (NCBI): domain Eukaryota; kingdom Viridiplantae; phylum Streptophyta; class Pinopsida; order Pinales; family Pinaceae; genus Pinus; species Pinus taeda. The sequence goes on along the minus strand of APFE031535029.1, from coordinate 48,700 downwards.
TGTCTTAAGGGTTAGAAAATGTTTTAATCCCCTCATAAGTCCTAAGTCCTAGGTCCTAGGTAATTTTTCCAAAGGCTAAGTTCGAGGATCCAAAAATAAAAATTAATAAATTAAAAATAAAATAAAAATAATAATATATAAAATTTAAAAAATTAAAAAGTAAAATAAATAATAAATAAATATAAATTTTAAAAAATAAATAAATAATAAAATAAATAGTAAGTCAAATTTTTGAGTAAATAAATGCATAATTTTAATTGTTTAATATATTAAAATGCATTTAAAAATTCGACGGATGAGATTAAAAGAAATCTTAATCCTCATCGACGATCGAGATTAGTTTGACATGGATCACTCGAACTAGCTATTGGGAATTTTTCCTTTAAATAGGGTGCTAGGGGTCATTTGAGATGAGATTGGATCTTAGAGTCTGGTGCTAAAGAAAGCTCTCTTGTAGTCATTTTTTGTGCAATAAAGAAAGACTTTGGGGTTAAAAATCTTGTTGGTGTTACTCTTCTGGAAATGTTGTAAGATCTTTTATTTTTTTCTGCATAATTTTATTTCCAGTCATCGATAATAGCTTGATGAAGATTGATTCAGGCACAGGTATCTTGTCTGATCTCTGGGGTTTGAATGATAGTTTAGATTCTGAAATGTAATGGCAGGTATCTCCATTTGATCTGGATTTCACTACTGTTTTTTCGCTCTATGTTAATGATTGATTTTAAGTTGTGCAGGAAATATTAGTTTTTACTGGGCGTTAGGGGAAGTTCTCGGCTGAGCCAGCCAACTCCCGGATTGCGTTTTCTGAAAGAGCCCAGCCAGTTTTAATCCCGGGCTTATCATCTGAAATTTTTTATGAATGCATGCAGGGTTTTTCTGAAGCATCTCACATTAAATTAAAATTTTGAAAATATTTATGTGGCATAACGAGAAATCTGGCTATTTTAGAGCCTGCAGTTTGTGAATATTGTAATTATTTAGTTAGGGTTTTCAATGTCGTTTCTTGCACATATTATTTTTGGATTTTTTGTTTTTTGTCATTGCAGGTTGCAAGTACAGATTTTGAAAATTTTTGCGGGGTTTTCATCAGACAAGTCTGAAGCAACTGATCTCTAAATTAAGTTTTCTGAAGAGGTTCAAGGTTTTCCAAGCCATTTCTTTGCTGCTGCCTGGGGTTTCATTTTACAACAAAAAAAAAAAAAAAAATTAAAAATTTAAGCAGGTTGTGGAACCACTGCCTCACCTCCACGCAGCGTTTTTCCCACTAGCACCCTCTTCTCCCTCTTCTCAGCAATCTGGCAACTCCACGCAGCTCCCTCTCTCCCTGCGTCTACCCTCATTCCTTACGCTACAGTGATACTCATTCACTGGCAACTCATTACCCCACGCAGCTCTTTCTATCAGCGTGTTTTTCCCTCTTCGCAACTCCCATTCCTTCACCCAGCCGCAGTGTCCTCCACGACTCCACCGCTCCGACCTGCAGATATCTCCATGCTCCCATCTCACTCACCATCGAACCAGCGGGTTGCCAACCTGCACGATTCCGCCGTCAGCTCCTTTCCATACCTGCAAAACCACTGGTAAATCCACGCCAACAGACTTCTCCTCCCCATTACGTCACCCGCACAACCTGCGGGGCAAGCAAGCACACCCGCAGCTTCATTCATCACAAAACAGGCCCTCGGTCTTCTTTTCCGCCCTCGAGCTCTTATGCCCACCGTCCACTGACCTACACACGCAATACACACAGATTTTTTTATTTTGATTTCAAGCTTAGGGTAAGTATAGTTGGATTGCATTTGAGTTTTAGATTAGTGTATATATTTTAAGAGATGTGCGTTAAGTTTTTTTATGCGTGATATGATTATGTGTTGTGTTACTTTAGTTTCTTTTTATTATTAGATTTTAAATTTTAGTTTAATTGTATATATTTATATTTATTCTAAGTTTCATTTAGTCTTCTTTTTAGTCTTGTTTCATCTAAAAAAATATAAAAAATGCATCAAAAAGTTCCTTTTTGGATTTTGGTCATAGTTTTAGCTTAGAATTAGATTTTTTTTTTATTATTAGTTTTGTTCTATGTTAGTTTTAAACTCGGAACTTTATATCATAATAAAAAAATCATAGGAAGTTCGAAAAAAATAAAAATTAAAAAAAAAAAATGATTTTCATTTTTTTAAGATTAGCTGTAAGCTCAAGTTTTGTTTTGTTTTATAAATCAAAAAACAATAAAAAAATAAAATTCATTCATAAAAAGTTAAAAAAAGTTTCTTTTTTTTTATTTTTATTTTTTTTTAGACTTTGTTTAGACTAGATTTTATTTAGGATTTTAGTTTTTGTTATTTTTTTACACTTAAAATTAATAAAAGAATATATATATATATAATCTAAAAATTTAAAAAGTTTGAAAAACTTAACTAAAAAATTGAAAATTCATTTTTTGGAGTTCTTTCTGGTATTTATGTTCCATTTCTCTATAGCTAAATGCACTTAAATGTTTATTTACAAGTTGGCTATATGAACGTGGTCGCTGGTCAGCATTGAAATTTCGTGGTTATTTAAAGCATTCAATCTTTCGAATTTTAATTGCTGGAATATTGTTAAGCCATTGAGCATTTATCGATTATTTCGCATTTTGGCAAAATTAATCTTTGTTTGAGTTGTTTGATGGTAAATGATTGTTAATGAGTTCATATTTCTACAGTGTTTGATAAACAATTATTCTGTCATTAACTCCATAAGGCACTGCTCTATTAACTTAATAAAATCAAATAAGTGCTTGTTTTCCCTCGTGTCTCCTAACCCAACTAGTCCACAGTTGGTCATCCATTGTCCCATAGGGTCTACCCCCCTTAGCCGCGGGACACTGACTTAAACGGAGAGATCGGGGATCAGGGTGACAGCGTCGGTCTGAGCGTTGTCGTGACAATCTGTGCGATAACACCTCGCTTGAAGACCAAGCAAGCTCCATTCTTTAACCCCTTCTAGGAAAAGGATCATTGGGGTCACTTCACATCCATTTGTTGATTCATCCTTCATAAGTAACTTCCATATACCGGGTCTCCTCCCATTGGTTAAAGTCCATAAAGAGTAAGGAGTCTTAGCTGAGGTGACAATGGGCAAAGTCTCATTGTTTCCCTTGGCCTAGCAATTGTTCCCTTTAGGAATACCCTTTAGGCCCCCTGCTAGTTTGAGTGGTAACATTTTGGCATCATTTTCGGGGACACGAAACGTGTGTTTGGTTCCCCATACAACATATCGACATAACATTATTGGCGACTCCATTGGAAGAATGAAACCCTAGTTCTTCATGGAACTTTAAAGTCAATGCTTGTAGGGTGAAGCAAGCATTTGTTAAGGTAATTTCATTTACCCTAGAGACTCCCATGTCATTAAGGACCCAGCAACATGTTGACCAAATATATTCCCGCCATAGATATGACAGGGACCCTAAGATATCCTTCATCGAAATCCATGAAGAATATGCCAATGTTTGATGGGGATCCACATTCCGCAACCGACCACGTGATAAGGTTCATAAGGTACCTTTCAAAGCAAAATATAACTCAACCTTGTGACCAAATGGAATTGTTTGTCCTATCCATTGCCCCAAGTACCGATTGGCTTCAGTCATGTAAACCTAAAAGCATTCCTTCTCTTCCAATGTTGACTACGCACTTCTTGTTGCATGAAGGGTTGAGTTTCCAATCTCATGAAGAGATATCCCAAACGTTAGATATGGCCCTTTGAGAGCACGAAGTTATTGAATATGGTTTTATGCTTGAGGAAGAGTATCTTATTAACGCATACTTTAATGATGGCGCCAAAGGAGAGACTCATGAATTGGAAATCATGTCCTCTAAGGATAATGAGGAAGATCTCAACCTCGATAGCCCTCAAACATTGCATGAATGGATGATGGAATATGAAAAGTCTTGCAGGAAACTGATGGCCACATATAATTCCCAAGAGATTTTCTCCCACTATTGTAAGCAATCGGAGAGGCCTCGTAACACGAAGAGTGAATATAAAGAGAGTCGTACTGATGACCTTCTTCTTGAGGCATTTTATCAAAACCATGTGGTAAATACCTTGGAGATCATTCTTCAGGAACAGATGAAGGAGGAGAAGTCCTCCCTGTCTAAAGAAGAGAATGAATGGCATCCTAACCAACACCAAATATATAGTGAAGAGTGGGAGGATTCTGAGGAAGATCATGATGTCGAATAAACGAAGAATCTACGAGTGACTTTTGGGTTGTTGATTGGGGAATTGGGTATGACTATACAAATGAAGATGCCATGGTTTCTCAAGTCCATAAGAATGAGCTCAGGGAAGAAGAAAATGCTCTGCCCCTTAGGAATAACAATGTTGATCCTCATAAAGCCCTTCCTAGTGGTTGGAAAGGTCCCCTCTTTATGTTCCAAGATGATTCAATCAAAGAAGAGCCTTCCGAGATTGTGGGAAATTCTGATGACTACTATGGAAGAAATAGAGGAAGATGCTTCTCTATGCCATGCCATCGATAAAGGGTTTTTCTTCATGTTTGAGCATTCCTCCCCTGCCCTAGAAATAGATGTTTGTGACGATGTTCATTTCCCTAGTCTTGATGAAGAGCTTCTTTCCCTTATGAATGACCAAGAATCATGGTTTTTCCCCAAATACAATGATGGATCCACTTCTTGTTTTCCCAATGACCAAAATACTATCATCCTAAACATGTCTCAGTCTTTCACTCCTTCTTACCCTAAGGATGTGTTGACCACTACATGTCAACGACCCATAGCAGTACACCCCCTTTTTTTGCAAAAGGGATAGCGCTTGATCGATGTGTTCGTGCCTTCCAGCTATCATCATCAGTTTGACTTCCAAGATGTTATGTAAATGCATTTTGGATGTGTATAATGTAAATAATATCAGCAGACCCGTGTCATGTATGTAACGACCTAGGTAAACCTACCTTTCTAGTGACGATCTCCATTCTATGAGGTTTTTTGTCTCACCGATTCATTTTTGGATGATTGGCAAAGTTTTTCCCTCCAGTCTTACCCCAAAGTCGGAATGGATTTTGTCACTAAGATCTTAAGCGAGTCCGAGTGTTCTAGACCGAGTCTATGTAAAAGTAATTTGGGAATAATCCTAACTATTTGGTTAGATTATTTTATTACAAATTGCTTGGTTTGTTGAATTATACTTGTGTCCAGAAATGGGTAGTCTGTGAGGGTCTATAACAAATGGGTTTTCCCCTTTTATGATGTAAAAATATGTAAATCTTGATGTAAAATGTCTAGCACATGGTCCTTCTAATTAGAAAACCATGGCTAAACATTTAAGGGTTGGAAAAATAATTTATCCCCTCAGAGGTTAATTAATGAATTTTTTTGGCCCAAAATTAATTAAAATCCTAAGCCATGAATTTAATTAATTCTAAGTCTTAGGTACATTTAAATTATCCAAAGGCAAAATTCGTCGGTCCTAAAAAATTATATTTTAAGAGGTCACGGGACTAAGGTAAATTAATTATTTTAATAAATTTTAAACCTCTGATCCCTGGGGGTTAAGTCAAAGTCAAATTTTTAGGGAAAGTAACTCAAAATTTCTATTTTTCAATTAATTAAAATGCATTTAAATGGAAAATTCGAATTTCCTCAAAAATAAAATATTTTGACGGATGAGATTAAAAGATATTTTGATCTCTATCAACGATCGAGATTACTTTGACGAAGATCACTCGAACTAGCCGTAAGAGGATTTATCTTTCAATAGGAGGTCATTTGTCAGTTGATCCACCAGATCTTTGAGTCGTGTGCTTAGCAAGAAGCTCTGGTATAATCTTTTTCTAGATAATAAAGAAAGACTTCGAGATTAAATTCTACGGTGTTACTCTTCATCGGAATGTTGTAAGGTGTTTTATTTCATGCATAATTTTTTCTAAAGCCATTGATGATAGATTCTAAAGAGTGATCTAAGCACAGGTTGTTGTTCAGTTTGTTGGGGTTTGAATAATAATTTTAATTTTGAACGTAATAGCAGGTATCTCTATTTGTCTAAGTTTAATTATTATTTTCTTGCTCTATTTTTAATGGTTGGATCAAGTTTCGCAAGGAAATCTTGAGATAGATTATCGAGCGTTAGGGGATAGTCTTCATTTGAACCAACCAACTCCCGATCTGTATTTCCTGAAGAGCCAGCTAAATAAGCTCTGGGCTTATCATAAGATTTTCAATTTGTGATGCATGAGGATTTCGAGCTAGCACCTCCTTTTGAAATTCACAAAAAAAAAAAAAAAAAAAAAAATGTGCAGCATAATGATAGATCTGGCTAATTAGAGTTTTCAGTGTGTAATTATTGTAATTATCTAACTAGGTTTTTCTGGGTTTTTAATTTCATCATTGTATATATCATTTGGGATTTTATTTTCGTTGTGCAGCTGCAGATCTGAATATAAATATTTATTTCAAGTCAGATCTAGGCCCTCGAGGGTAAGATTTGGCCTCAATATCATTTTGCAGGGGCATTATTCAATTTTTTTTTTTTTATAGTTCGAGGGTTTTAAAAATTTAGATCTAGGGATTTCATGAGTTTTTCCTTAAAGGAAATCCGAAGCAGAAGTATACCGGTTTAATATAAATTTCTGGAATTTTTTAAGGGTTTCTTGGGCTACCATATTTTATGGTTTCTACCTTGAAGCTCTTCAAAAATCACAGCTCCTCTCTGCTGCATTTTTCCCATTTTCTGCTACATTTTTTTCTCTAGAAAACTTTCGAAATATTTTTTATTGCTTGGGGTTTTCCATTTTTCTCTACATTCTTCTCTTCCTCAAACCCACATCCCCTTCTCTATGTAAGCTCTTTCCTTCTGCTCTCTGCGTCGCCTTACCTCCGCGTCCCTCATCCCTGCTCACATTTCCCTCTCGCTTACCTTAACCCAGCTCCCATTTCTCTGTGTTTTCCTCACTCGGCAGCCTAAACCTTCGGTTCCTCGCTTTTCCTTCCACGTCTTCTTTATGTCCCGCATGACCTAGCTTCCCTATCTACCCGCTGTCAGATCCTCCAGTTCCCTGCTCTCCCACATCCCCTTGCTTCCGCTTTCCCACTGCCATATCCCTGTTAACCAAGCTCCATTTCTCATCGCTCCATCTTCCATCCTACCACAAACCTGCATCAGCGCTCCTCCATACGCCGCCGCCAGACCTGCAAATAAACAAAGCTCGTTTTCCATTTTTTTATTTCATTTGTTTTATGTTTCATATTTTCATTTAGGTTAGGTTTTAGTTTTATTAACAATTCGAATTTCTTTTTTATTTTGTTGTTTTCGATTTGTTTAGTTTTCATTTCATTTTTTTTTTAAACAAAAGAAAGGAAAACTATAATATATAATATATATATATATATATTATATATATTATATATATATATAGTAATTCTAATTTGTTTTAGTTTGTTTTGATTTTTTATTTTTAAAGAAAAAAAGAAAAACTAAAAAATTTAAAAAAAAATCATTTGTGTGTGACTATGAAATTTCTAAAGGAATTAAATCAAAGGACTTACGCTTTTACATTAAAAGATTTTAGATTTTTTACGTGGCCTTTGGCCAATTAAAAATTTAACTTATTAACCCTTTTGATTTTTTACTTTTTTCACATTTAAAAACTTTCTCATAAAACTTAACACATTAAAAATTGCTTAAGGAGTAATTAAATTTTTAATCTAAAGTTCATTCTTGGGTTTTTATTTGTGTTAAGGATTTTTGGACTTTAAAAATTAAAAAGGAAAATTTTGTGGTATTAATTTCTCTATTGTCAAACACGCTTAAAATCATATCTAAAGATTGACTATAGGAAAATAAACAAATTTTCTAGATCTAGGTCATTAAAGAAAAATCATTTTAATTCTAGGATTGTGAAACGCCTAGCATTTAAATTTATGGTTCTTCATGGTATTTAGATTTTTCTGAATTTAATTGCTAGAATATTTTGCATGCTAAGATCGTTGTTTCTATCACATCTCTCATTCTCTTCTAAATAGCTTGATTTTGTTTCTTCAAGTAGGTTCATCGTTAATTGAGAGTCTAAGGCACTGATCTAAAAATCATTTCTATCTTGTGGTTGTGTCTTATTCATCCTAGTTGATATATATAAATAACTCAGTTAATCAGAACTTGTCTCATTTCTAATAAGTTATTCAGCCTTAATTCTCCTAGACCCTGTGTTCCACAAGTTTTCCTCATTCAGTTACCCCTAGGGACTACCCCCCTTGATTTGTCTAGGAGAGAGTTTAATCGGAGTGAGTAAGGATTAGAGTGATAGCCCTTACTCTGAGCGTTGTCGCGGTTCCCGGACACTTTGTCCGACAACATTTTTTGGCGTCGTTGTCGAGGACCAATTTATTGGACTTTGGCTTTATGACATTCCATCATTCTTTTTTTTCTCATCCTTTCGTCTCTCGCCAGGATAAGTTCGTTAGCCTTGGTTCCTTTTACTGACTTTCTTCCTTGCATTTGGGTTATTTGAAGTTAGATTTTTGTCTGAGTGGCGACTCCACTTCCTTCATTTTCTACAAGAGTATGTACTAGAAGACATCCAAGTAGCTTGGTTAATCCTGCCCCTAATCCTGAAACGGCTCTCAGAATACGATTACACAAGCTCTCTTCTCGTACCCTTCTTGTTAATCTCAGACAAGAAGCTCCCTTTGATATCCATTTGCTTTTTCCTAGCCCGGTTGAGCACGACATCATGGACATGTTTTCCCCTTGTAACTTTGCTAACATTCAAGGTTATCCCAATGATCTTCCAGACAATGGGATGGACAAATTGCCTTCTTTTCAGGGCAATAATGCAATTAGTGTTAATGCTCATATGAAAGCTTTTGGTTCTTTGTTAGGTCCCTATACCACTAGTGTAACCCCTTATTGTTGTTAGTAGAACCCCCTTATTATATTCTTGTGCCCGTGTAGTCCCCATATTGTTATTATTGTGCCCCATAGAAGCCCACTATTGTTATTATTGTGCCCTTACATTATTATTGTTATGTTGGCTC
>APFE031535029.1:0-36183 GCA_000404065.3 Pinus taeda | reverse complement strand
AAATTAATAAATAAACTTTATTTCAAAATTAAGATATGCAGATAAAATCAAATCAGATTTGGTTTATAAAAATCGACATGTATCATAAATGAGACACGGTGATGGAGGATGTCAGTAATGGAAATTTATAAGAAGGAAGCTCCGGTTGGAGGCAGGGGGAGAAAAGGAAGGAGGAGAAAAACTGATACACGGAGTATGTTTATGATCAGGAAGACTTGACTTGTTCTGAGGTTTCTGAGCACGGGGGAAACAGTCTACTTCGCCTGAGAAGTTTACTAGACTGAGTAGCAAGGTTCTGCTCAGTTTGGCTGGGCGGTCTCGGTCTTTTGGTAACCAAAGCAGGAGTAGTTGAGGCTTCATCGACCGTAAAATTACAAGTAAGTATTTTCATTGGTTCTGTTAATTAAATTTATAAAATTTAGGAAATTTTTATTACAGGATCATGATCTGTAATTTCAGAAATCTTCAGTGTCTCTGCATTTGTTATTTCTTATTCTATTCATAAGTAAAAGTTGTTAAAATAATTCCCAGCTCTTATGTCTGGTATCAGAGCCGGTTCAACTTTCGGACGTGTTAAGTTTGTTAAGGATTTAAATTTATCGAAATAAGGTGGTACTAAAGCCATTTAAATCATGCACCCAGTAACAAATCTGACAAATCATGCACCAAGTAACAAATCTGACAGTACTCATTGTCTGTTAGGACTTCAGCTAGATGAGCTTTCATATCTTTTGTGTTGCTCAGCGACCTCCCTATCGATTGTTTTACCATAGGCCTTCTCAACCTCACTAGAAACTGTATCTCTAAGCTTTGTGCAAAAACACTGCTTGGCCCGCGTTTCCTTTTCCTTTTCTCTGCAACTCCTTCAGCCTCTTTCTGTTTTAGCTTCAGTTTTGGTAGCTCTTCAACCACCTGATATGAAACAGAGCCATGTAATTGCATCACCATGTTCTTTGTCAGCAGCAAAAGTATGAGGCTTGGAGTGAGAAAATCTAATTATTGATGTTTTCTGGAGGAAATTGAGCCACCGCCGCCTTCATTTCATTATGTCTGCTTCTGAGATAGAAAGCAAAGAATAACGCTATCGATGACCTACCAATTCGACCTAAAAGTAATATGCTCACCGGTGGAAATGCTTGTGTTTCCATTGAAGAAGGAGCCATTGCCAATAAGATTAATACTCGCATTGAATACTGATCCTTCTTAATTGATCGCTTTTTGGATTGATTTATTTCAAACGTTTTGCAGAAAGCTAGCATCTACAAGCTTTAGGCAACCAGAACTGTATGCTTTTAATGACAAAGTAATCCAAATTAATGAACTAGATACGCATCTGGCCCCTTTGTCGTCCTATGAGGAGCTCCTGTAATTCTTTCTTAAGAAATAAAACTTATGGCAAAAAAAAAAAATTAAATGTCAGACTCCAGACTTAATCGATTTTCTTTAAAAACAAAAAAATTTAGTTACTATCAAACCCTGGCTGCCTAGCTTCTTGAGAGAGATAGATTAAACCATGAACATCAGCAATAAAATACGGCCCAGAATGGCTCTAAACCTCCAGCCTAGGACTTCGGTGCAATTTCGACCCTTCGAAAAACACCAAATCTAGTGTTAAAAAAAAAAAAAATTGATCATGGCATAGGGATAAAATGATAGGGAGAAACATGATAGGAAAGATAGGGCAGACCTGCTCACCCAACTGAAATGTGCATTCACATTCTCACGTGTTGGCTCGACATGCCGTCTCTAAACGATCATTGACACAATCGCCCAAATTACGCCCATCATAGCTAACGTATCATAAGAGGCCTGCAATAGTTAATGCCAGAACACACTAAAGACATAGAGACCATTCTGTTGGCACTGACCAAAAGTAGTAAGACGCATTCAAAATATGGAATTCAACAGTAGCTATAAATAGGTTGCTTAAATATCCAGTGCAAGACCAAGCTGTGGGAATTAAATAGAGGATAAGTGCAACACTGAAGCAACCCAAGACAATAAAAAAATTAGACAATATTCAAATATACAAATGAACAGAAAAGGATAAGCGTGATGAACAGACATCATAAATTCTAGCATGAGTTGGAAGCAGAAGTATATCCTAGTACAGTACTTGGTGTTTTTTTTGTAACTCCGTATATAAGACTCAGTTTTTGGCTAAAGAAAAGACATTATAAGAGCTAATGTACAGCTATTTATCATAGCAGCCTCTCATAGGGTTCTTGCATATCGCTATTACACATATTGACTGCAAAAGATATGACTGAAATGCGTAAAAAAAAAAAAGATATCAGAAAGTGATAAAAATCAGAAATTGATGGATTCTCAAGCTTAAAGGTAAAAACGAGGCCATGCCTATACCTGACACCCGCTCAGTTAATCAGCTGCGTGTTAGTATATGGCATGACTTGTATAGTTTAATGATGCGTCAAGGTATGGATACTCTGTGGACAAGTATCGTAAGGATAAGTTATCATAAGAATGAGCCAACGTGTAATTGAAAAATGAACCATTCGTTACGATTACCGCCTTCTCAATCTTGAATATTAAAAGAAACCATAATAATTGATTGGCGGTAAAGATAAAACTGCGTACGAAGTTTCCACTTCCAATACGCCTTTAGTTTTAAAAACGAGAATTAAAAATGAGATATATAATATAATGGGATTATTTTTATTTAATTATTAATTTAATTTAATTATATTATATTTATTTATCATACTAAAAAAATAATTACTTTATACTTACCTTTATGCTATGACTACTAACTTCCATCTGTAAGGCGTATTTAAAAAAAAAAAAAAATCCGTCCACCAAAACTTCTCCACTAGATTTCTCTACTTGTGAACTATAAAATACAAAGGTACATTTAAGCAAGCTCAGCGACTATTAAGTCGGAAGTATTTTTTTTTTATTAGCTTTATTCCACTGCGAATTTTTCTAATATATCAATATAGTTATAGCTAATCCTTGATTTATATACCATATCTCTTTTCATATTTAAAATATTAGATCTTAATAATTATTATTACGCATTAGGATGGAATACCTTGCATTAGGACAAAGAGGTCGCGAGACCACCCTCCTTGACCTCGATACCAGTGAGATCTGCCTAGCAGATAAAAATAGCAAAACTATACCCGTTTATAAATGTGAAATTGTAAAAACTATATGTTAAATCCAAATGTATACCTCAAATTTTTATAGAATTTTATTATGGATACAGGAAACATTACAATGGTAAAGACATATGAGCGACGACGACATGATTGGGCAGCATCACCGTCGCTAATGCCACCACCGTCGTCATCACCATCATCATCGTCTCCATCGATACCATCATCAACACCAATCGCTCCAGCACCAGAGTTGACCGTGATAATGAACTCATTGGAAGCCTTATTGGAAACATTAAGAGGGTCAACCATGGCTAAGACCAAAGAAGAATTTCAACCCTTAGTAACCAATTCAGCTAAACTAAAGAAATTTAAGTATAAAAGATCAAAAGATGATATTTCTAGGGAGCTTCAGAAAATTTAACTCCCAGAATTTTCAGGAGGTCGAGCTAGAGAACATGTTGAAGCATGGTTGGAAGGAATGAACAGATGTTTTAAATTAAGAGAATACTCTTCTTCTGCAAAAACAAAAATTGTTGTACTTCAATTAAAAGAAAGTGCTTTGATTTGGTGGGGAAATATGGAAAAACAACTACACCTCACGACAGATAATGTCCCTTGGGAATTATTTGAGGAAAGATTTTGCGCGAAGTATTTACCTCCATATTTTAAACAACAACAAGCCGCAGCCTTTCATACATTAGTTCAAGGTAATAAAATGGTGGAGGAATATGAGATAAGGTTTATGGAGCTTGTAAAATACATTCACTACTTAGATTCTAATGAACGTCAAGCTGAACGTTTCGTATTTGGGTTAAATCCTCGCATCAGGGCTTTGGTGAGCATGTGGAAACCCTCATCAGTAGCTAAGGCGGTAGAATGTGGCTGTTATGCAGAAGAACATCTAGGAAGCAAAAAGGATGTAGGGCCAGCAGAACCTGTACAATTAGGATTTTCAGGAAAGACTCCCCAAAATTTCTTCAGGAGAGGTAACGGAAGGCCACCTTATGGTAATAGATTTACCTCAAGAAATGTAGGAACAAGAGCCCCCATGGCAGTTAATACTATAGTCGCTGAATCATCAAACACCAGTCCATGGAAATCTCGTGGCACTGCTAATAGAGGAAGAAATTCGAGAGGAAGCAACATGAGAGGACAAAGCTCTTTATCTAGAAATTCATGTCCTGATTCAAGAGGACCAACACAGGTTATATGTTGGGGATGTGGAGGACCACATTTTCAACATGATTGTCCAGAAGCTTCATCAAGCATAGTGCATAGAACTGGAAAGGAACCAATATCAAATAACCAAGGCAATCATAGAATTCATGCGCTAGTCAACAACGATCAAGCAGCACATGAATCCACTATAGTGGAATCTTTAGGTATTATTAATGGTATAAAACTCAAAATCTTATTTGATACTGGTGCCACAGATAGTTTCATTTCGTCATATGCATTAAACAAATATGGGTTGGCAACTCGCAGAAAAAATGATTTCAGATAGGTACAAATGGCCTCAGGAGACCTCCAATCCGTAGACTTAAGTGTGGACCAATGCAAAATTGACCTAGGGGTCTGTTCGACTAAATTGAAAGTTTATGTCACAGCCTTAGGAACTTATGATCTTGTCATAGGTATGGATTGGCTAGAAGCTCATCAAGCTTGGGTAGACTGTTTTGGGAAAAGAATTCTAGGTATAAATGATGAAGGAGAAGCAATTCAAATTCAAGGAATTAAGAGAAAAATATCTTTAAGCTACATATCAGCAATGAAAATGAAGCGTTGCTTAAGAAAAGGTTGTCAGGCATATGTAATTCAAGAAGTAAGTAAAGAAAAAGGACCATCCTTAGAACAATACCCGGTGTTAGCCGAATTTCCGGATGTATTTCCAAAGGAACTACCAGGATTAACCCTGTAAGAGAGCTAGATCTCACTATTGAATTGAAACCTAGTACTCAACCAATCTCTAAAACACCTTATAGAATGACAGCTCCAGAACTTCAAGAATTACAAATTCAATTGAAGGAACTATTGAATATAGGACGTATTCGACCCAGTATATCACCTTGGGGTGCTCCTGTAATTTTTGTCAAAGAAAAAGATGGATCCTTGAGATTATGCATAGATTATCGAGACTTGAATCGAGCTACAGTAAAGAATCGATATCCTATGCCTCGAATTGATGATCTTTTCGATCAAATGAAAGGAGTTGCTGTCTTTTCAAAAATTGATCTTCGATCAGGCTATCATCAGCTAAGGATTTCTGAAAACGATATTTCTAAGACTGCATTTCGGACACCTTTTGGACATTATGAATTTACTGTGGTACCATTTGGATTAACAAATGCACCAGCAGTATTTCATGAATCTTATGAACAGTGTTTTCCGCAAATATCTTGATCAATTTGTACAAGTCTTTTTAGATTACATACTCATCTATTCCAAGAATAAAAAAGAGCATGAAGATCATTTACGAATAGTGTTGTCCTGCCTTAGAAAACATCAGTTATATGGAAATTATCCAAATGTTCGTTCTTTCAGGAAAAGATTCATTACTTAGGTCATATCATATCAAGTGAAGGGATTTCAGTAGACCCTGAGAAGGTAAAAGCAATCATGGAATGGCCAATACCGAAAAATGCACATGAATTACGAAGCTTTATGGGTTTAGTCGGTTACTACCGAAGATTTGTGGAGGGATTCTCCAAAATTGCAAAGCCGATTACAACCCTTCAGCGTAAAGGTGTTAAGTATGAATGGACTGAGGAATGTAATAAAGCATTCTCTGAACTCAAAAGACTACTAACCAGTGTACCAATCTTAAGAGTCCCTGATATGGACAAAGATTTTACAGTATGTACTGATGCATCCAAACAAGGGCTAGGTGCAGTATTGATGCAGGATAAAGGAGTAATAGCATATGCCTCCAGAAAGTTAAAACCTCATGAAGAACTCTATGCTACTCACAATTTAGAGTTAGTCGTTGTAGTACTAGCTCTAAAGATCTGGAGACATTATCTAGTGGGATAAAGTTTTACACTTAAAAGCGACCATCAAAGTCTACAATATTTATTCACCCAAAGAGACTTAAATGCCAGACAAAGACGATGGAGTGAATTCCTAAGTGAATATGACTTTGGGATATCATATATTAAGGGAAAAGAAAATGTAGTAGCAGATGCTTTAAGCAGAAAACCTCGTATATTCTCTTTGATACCTATCAAAGTAAACTTGAGGCAACAAGTACTAGAATATCTCATAAAAGATAGTTGGTATTTAAAAGTAAGATCTAGTCTTGAGAGTAAAAAGCCAAAAGAATCTAAATTTGAAGGATATGAACTAGAAGATGATGGAATGTTACAATTCCATGGAAGGATGTATATTCCTAATAATAGGGATCTTCAAGACACTATCCTTAAAGAAGCCCACAGAGCAGTGTATTGTGCACATCCTGGGGTAAAGAAAATGTATGCGGATACCAAGAAACTCTTCTTCTGGCCGGGCATGAAACGTGATATCGTTCAATTCGTTGCAAGATGTTTGGAATGTCAACAAGTAAAAGCAGATTATTGTCATCCAGCAGGTCTTCTACAACCTCACGACATTCCTATGACCAAATGGGATATTATTTATATGGATGTTATCACTGGGCTACCTCTTACTTCTCAAAGACACAATGCCATTTTGGTAGTAGTGGATAAATTAACGAAAAGTGCCCATTTCATTCCTGTAAGAGATACTTATGACGTTACTAACGTAGCTCGAGTATTCATAAATGAAATTATCAGATTTCATGGAGTACCTAAGAAGATTATATCAGACAGAGATTCTCGATTCACTTCAAGATTCTGAACTTGCATGCAGTCAGCCTTAGGAACTAAACTAAATTTAAGCACAGCTTATGATCCTGAAACGGATGGGCAAATAAAAAGGGTAAATCAAGTACTTGAAGATATGTTGAGGATGTATGTTATGGATTAGCAATCACACTGGGAAAAATACTTATCCTTAGTCGAATTTGCATACAATAACAGTTACCACAGCTCAATCGCAATGCCTCCATTCGAAGCATTATATGGCAGACCTTGCAAAACACCATTAAGTAGGGACAGATTAGAAGATCGGGTGATAGTAGGACCAGAACTAATCCAAGAAATGGAGGAGTAGGTAAAACAAATTAGGCAACGATTAAAAGAAGCACAGGATAAACAAAAGAGTTATGCTGATGCTCATAGAACTGATAGGAAGTATGAAGCAGGGGATCAGGTTTTCATCCGCATCAAACCGAATAAAAGCACTATTCGATTCGGAAAAGGGGCAAAGTTGTTACCCCGATTTATTGGACCATTTAAAGTCATGGAAAGAGTTGGACCTGTCGCCTATCGTCTTGCACTGCCACCTCACTTGCATAAAGTTCATAATGTATTTCATGTATCTGTATTAAGACATTATATAGTTGATCAATCTCATAACCTTCAATGGAAGGAACTACAGGTATCGGACGAAGGAATCATATCGGTCGAACCATTATGTATACTGGAACGTAGGGTTCGACAGCTCAGGAATCATCTGGTAGACCAAGTTAAGGTCTAGTGGGACAAGTATAGTCCTGACTCGGCTACTTGGGAAGATACAGAGGACATATGTCAAAAATACCCCAATCTGTGTCAATTTTGAAGAACTCTAAACTATGTTTTGTATATATTTACTTTACTGTAAATCAGAGACTCAAAACCATTTTTGAATGACCATATATAAACATGAACTTTTCTGACATAATATCTGTTAAATTCCGCTAGTACATGGATACCAAAACAGAATATGTTATTGATCTTACTAAATTATAGTTATCAAAGTAAAGTTTAAAATATTTAAGTGGTTTTGCTTCTGATGGGAATTAAGATATTATAATTGTGTTTTACTTATGCATATCAATATGATTGATGAGATAGAAATCAAAGAATAATTACATTTTAATATGAAAGTCAATGACATTAATATAATATGGCAAAGTATGTTATACTGTAATTGACATGTTTGAATTATACATAAGTTATTTGTTTTTGGATATGTTAATGCACATTTTATAAATGCATAGACAAAAGTTTATGATTGCAGATAATATCCGTTACCAAAATGACCACGTGATGACAGAAACTTCAGAACAATTAAGGCTCAAAGAGATTCCATGATAGGGTATTAACCCTAATTCTACTGGAGGGGTGGAGGTGTTGCCCACCGTTTATCCTCCGAAACCTGGAGTCATGGGAGGACTATGTGAGTCACGCTCCCCTAGACGTGTGATGATGACTTTCGGATGTCTACTAAGGATCAGGTCGGTATAGCCAATGCTGTCATCCTTGGAGTTTATGAATAGTTAGGTCAGTATAACTGACGCCATGACATACTCCAGTAGAAGACAGATAGGAAGGGAGCGGAAGAGATTAGGAAGGATAGGATGATTATAGAATAGCTTAAAATCAACTGAGACAAAACATGGATATTATAGTTGTAAAATATTAAAAATAATAAAGAAAATAAATTCAACCTTGTACTATAAAGACCTATATACTCATAATAATCATTAATATATTTTATAAACCCTAACTTCGGGATGAAGTTTTCGGAAGGAGGGATGTATGTAATGACCCACTTATAGAAAAGTAGTATTTATGAAATTAAATAAAGTTAATTAAATTAAAAATTAATAAATAAACTTTATTTCAAAATTAAGATATGCAGATAAAATCAAATCAGATTTTATTTATAAAAATCGACACGTATCATAAATGAGACACGGTGATGGAGGATGTCAGTAATGGAAATGTATAAGAAGGAAGCTCCGGTTGGAGGCGGGGGGAGAAAAGGAAGGAAGAGAAAAACTGATACACAGAGTATGTTTATGATCAGGAAGACTTGACTTGTTCTGAGGTTTCTGGGCACAGAGGAAACAGTCTACTTAGCCTGAGAAGTTTACTGGACTGAGTAGCAAGGTTCTGCTCAATTTGGTTAAGTGGTTTCGGTCTTTTGGTAACCAAAGCAGGAGCAGTTGAGGCTTCATCGACCGTAAGATTACAGGTAAGTATTTTCATTAGTTCTGATAATTAAATTTATGGAATTTAGGAAATTTTTATTACAAGATCATGATTTGTAATTTCAGAAATCGTCAGTGTCTCTGCATTTATTATTTCTTATTCTGTTCATAAGTAAAAGTTGTTAAAATAATTCCCAGTTCTTACAGACCCTTTTTGTTCTTACCTTGGAGGGAGATGCTTTGGATTGGTTTACGGAAAAGCCCGATAATTCATTTGATTCTTTGCAATCGATTATTAATGCCTTTAAGGAAAAGTATGGAGATAAGAGAGAAGAGAGGCATCTCATAAAAGCTATCAGTGTCATAAAAAAGAGAGAAAATGAGACCGTAGAAGAATTTAATAAGAGGTTTAATGATATTATTAAGGAATTACCTCAAGATTATAAACTTCCTGATAAATCTCTTCAGAACATCTACATTGATGCTTTTAACGTTGATACCTCTTATGAATTAAGACATGCTAAACTTCCTAATTATAAGGATTGTCAAGCTTTAGCAGTAGAGCTTGAAAAATATAAAAAAGCATCTAGGAAGTTTGAAATCTTAGGTTTTGATAGGGCTTCAACAAAATTGAAAGAACCTAAAGGAAAAAAGGTTAAAGAATCTGATGACGACCCTATTCAAAAAATTGCTGCAAAAAATTGAAAGCATGGAGCTTAACCAAGCGAAATTAATCTCTAACCATGCTAAGGAAATAACTACTTTGCAATCCAGGTTGGTTGAAATGGAAAGGACTCAAACGTAGAATTTCCAACCTATGAATCATAAATAATAATTGAAATAATAATACTTGGCAGAAAAAGGGCCAATCTAGTGAGCAGAGACCGCCTAATCCGCTTGAATCTACTAATCTGGTCGATGAAGCTTCGCCTTATTGTAGGGCTTGTGATGCTCTTCATGAGGAGGCTACTTGCCCCACAATTAAAAGGATTATGAATAGTGGAATGTTTAGGGCAAATAATCAAATAAATGTAGTGGGTAAAGAGTTTTCTTTGTCTATGGAAGATTGGATGGAGGTTAAGGAAAACAGTCAAGATGTTAGGCCTTCCACATCATCCTTTAGTATAAATAATTTTCATCATGAAAAGGATGTAATGGTTAAATTATTTGGTGAAAAGCCTTCTCCAGAGCAAGTCATGGAAATTGCTAAAGATAAGGGTTTAACTTATCAAAGAAGGTATAAGGATCAAAGTGGAAATCAAATTCCCCTTTGAAGTTTTAACCTTGGTTCAAACTCTGGACTAGATGTTGATTTGGGGAGTTGGTTTAATAATGCAAAAATCTGGGTTCTTGTCACCGAGAATGCGAAGATTCCTTCCCAAAGAGCTAAGTTACTAAAAGCTATTGAAGCTCCTCAAGTGAATGTTTCTCAACAAAAGGCACCTGAAACTAACTATCAGGATGCTCCTATATATTTGCAAAGTTTGGATTCAAATAACAAGGATCATCAACCATTATTTATTACTTTGATGGTTAATGGATATAAATTGAATAATTGTATGTTGGATTATGGTGCGTCAGCTTGTCTCATGACCAAGAGGGTCATGGAACAACTTAATTTAAGAGTTTCTAGGCCTTACTACAATATATGTGCCATGGATTCTAAGAAGATTGAAGTTCATGGGTTAATCAAGGATTTATAAGTTCATTTATCGGTTTACCCTGACATTATGGTTGTTATGGACATTGTCGTTGTTGATGTGCCTGATGCTTGGGGTATGCTATTATCTAGAAAATGGGCCTCTGATCTAGGAGGGAGTATTCAAATGAATTGGTCATATGCTACGATTCCTTCTCCTAGAGGTGATGGGTTTGTAAAACTTAACAGAGAACCAGAAAGAAGATTCCACATTGAAGATCCTACGAGACCTCATAATGAGATAATTAAAGAACAATCTGACATTGGGAATTATGATATTCTGTCTAATTCTATAGTTCTTCCCAATGATAAAGTTGATGAAAAGGTTGGGGATCTCAAGGATAAAGTATGGTGCATGTATTTTGATGGTGCATCATCTAGGCATCGTAAAGGTGCAAGAATAGTATCATAAATCTCCCCTTTCACATGTTTTCAAATTTGCCAATCAATTGGAATTTGAAGCAATCAACAATGTTCTTGCTTATGAAGCTTTGGTGTTTGGTCTTGAGTTGGCAAAGGCTTTAAGAGTTAAGTTGCTTAGTATCAAGGGAGATTCTGATTTAATTATCATGTAGATTAAAAATAAATTAACATGTAAAAATCAAAGGTTAATGAATTATCGAAATGTTGTATGGGATACTATGGAATACATCGATGCCCTTGACCTTAGAGCTATCCCAAGATAACATAATAGTTTGGCGGATGAGATTGTTGTAGCAGCTTCTACTTTGCAATTATCTGATGAGTTGATCAAGGATAAGACAAAAATGGAAGTTATTTTTAAACCTTTTGTTCCATATAATTTAGAGCATTGGCAAGTTTTTGATGATGAGAAACAAGTGATTCGTTTTCTTGATAATTTGGATGAGTTTGAAAATTTTCGGATAGATTCTAAGGCGGATGGATCTAATGATCATGAAGATATTATAAATCCTACTCCTAGGAATGTTGTTGCTTTAGAGCAACACTTTGATCAGCGTGATGCCACAAAGATGAAAGAGGAAAATAAAATGGATCCAGGTGAATCCATCGAAGTAAACATTGGTACCTCTAGTGATCCCAAGATTGTCAAAATTGGTAAGGGTACTAATGACGAAGAAAGGATAAATTTAACCAATTTACTTCGTGAATATCGGTATGTTTTAGCATTTTCTTATGATGAATTAAAAGGTTATAGGGAAGATGTCATGGAGGACACTATCCCTTTGAAAGATGAAAATGCTAAACCCCTTCGTCAAAAGCTTAGGCAAAAAAATCCTAAGTTAGCCCCTTTAGTTCAAAAAGAACTTTCAAAGATGCTTGCAGCAAGAATTATTGCTCAAACTAGGCATTCAACATGGTGTTCCAACCTGGTGATTGTTAGAAAAAAGAATGGTACAATTAGACTCTGTGTCGATTTTCGAAACCTTAATCTAGCATGTAAAAATGATAACTACCATTTGCTAAACATGGAGACTATGTTGCAAAGAGTAACTAGTTTAGGAATGATGTCATTGATAGATGATTTTTTTGGATATAATCAAGTATGGGTTAAGAAAGAAGATCGTCACAAAACTACATTCACCACACCATGGGGTACTTTCGAATATATTAGAATGTCGTTTGGATTAACCAATGTTGGGACTACTTTTCAAAGGGCTATGGATTATGATTTTAAGGGTTTAATCGGGAAAATTATCGAAATTTATCAAGATGATCTTACTGTTTTTTCTAAGGATGGTATTAATCATATAGGTCATCTTAGGCAAGTTTTTGATAAGTGTAGAGAGTATAGGATTTCCTAAAATCCGACTAAGTTTGTTTTTGGAGTAACTGAAGGGAAATTACTTGGTCACATCATTTCTAAAGATGGAATCAAGATTGATCCTGAAAGAGTTGAGGCAATCCAAATGATTCCTCTCCCTCATAATCTTAAATCCCTTTAGTCTTTTCTTGGAAAAACAAATTTTCTTAAAAGATTAATTACAAATTACGCAGAAGTAGCTAAGCCTATTCAAAGTCTTCTGAAGAAGGATGTAAAATTTTTATAGAAAGAAGATGGCAAAAAGGCTTTTCAGGAAATCAAAGGTGTTATTGCCAAAGCAACTATTTTAGTTAGTCCTGATTATTCGATGGATTTCATGATTTTCTCTTTCGCTTTTGAAGATACCATTGTTGGCGTCTTATTACAAAAAAATAAGGTTGGTCACGAGCAGCCTATTGCTTTCATGAGTAAAGCACTTCAAAATTTTGAATTAAATTACACTACCATGGAAAAGAAAGCCTATGCCTTAGTTAAATCTCTTAAGCATTTCATGACTTATGTGGGTTATTCCAAAATCATTGCTTTTGTCCCACATTCTGCGGTTAAAGATATATTAACTCAAACTGATTGCTTAGGGACTCATGCTAGGTGGGTTACTAAAATCCAAGAATATGACTTAGAGATTAGACCCACCAAGTTAGTCAAAGGTCAAGGCTTGGCTGAAATGGTGACCGAAGGTAATGAGAAAGCTCTTGGTTTGATTTTTCTTAACGCTTCATCTTCACCTGAGCTACAAAGATTAAGAGAGCATGAATGGTACAAGGATATTATTTAGTACTTGTTAAATCTTACATGTCCTGACTATTTAGTTGCTCATAAGAGAAGGGCTCTTAGATTAAAAGCCACTAAGTATTGCCTCATGAAGGATGGCTTTGGATGGAGAAACCCTGAGGACATAGTACTTAGGTGTGTTGATGAAATTGAGTCCAAGAGGTTAATTTCTGAGTTTCATTCAAGATTTTGTGGCAGTCATTATGCTACTAGAACTACTGCCCACAAAATTTTGAGAGTTGGTTATTATTAGCCTTCGATTTTTTCTGATGTGCATAAGTTTGTTAGAAGTTGTCAAGCTTGCCAATTGTTCACTGGGAAACAAAAGCTTGTTGCCCTGCCCTTACAATATGTGGCTGTGGAGGCACCTTTTCAGCATTGGGTTCTAGACTTCATTGGGAAATTTCGTGAAAATTCTAGCAATAGTTACTCATGGATTTTAACCGCAACTGATTATTTCACTAAATGGGTAGAAGCCATCCCTGCTAAGAATGCCACTAAAAAGGTCATTATGGACTTCAACGAAAATAATATCATTACTAGATTTGGTGTCTCTGCCAAGATCACTACTGATAATGCCAAGGCTTTTAGTTCTTCAGAATTTCATTTTTTTGTTTCAAGTGTGGCACTGTCTTATCTCATTCATCTAATTACTATCCTCAAGGTAATGGCCTTGTTGAATCAAGTAATAACAATCTTATAACCATTATCAAGAAGATAGTAGGATAATAAGTGATCTTGGGATGTAAAATCAAGTATTTTTTATGGGCAAATAGGATTACTAAAGAGAAAGCTACTGGTAAAAGTCTCTTTGAATTAGTTTATGGCTTGGATGTAACTTTACCTGTGCACCTTAGGTTGCCAGTTTATCAACTCCTTCAGCATTTTTCTACTGATAAAGATGTTGTTCAAAATAGAGTTGATCAGATTATGGAGTTGATGAAACTCGTAGGAAAGATTTGATAATATGTGTAAAAGTTAGTCTACATTAAGAAAAGCTTTGATAAATCATCTCGATCTAAATCTTTGCAGGTTGGAGATATGGTACTTCTTTGGGATCGTAAGAAAGAAAAACCACGAAAACAAAAGAAATTTGACAGTGTATAGTTGGGACCATACATTATCTGAGGCATCACTGGACCAAACTCATTCCATTTGAGCAGATTGGATGGCGAACCACTTGACTTACCTGCAAACTGCCAAATGCTCAAGCTATTCTTCAAAGATGACATCTGATGCCATGGGGCATCCTCTGTATTGTATTTCTAACCCTACACCTCGTCATTTCAGCGTTTCATTTATGTTTTAGGATTAGATTTACTTTTCATGTTAATAAATTTATTGATGAGTTTTTATTTCATGTCCTTAATGTTATATGATGATATTTGGATGGACGCTACTTATGTTATCTTGTGTGTTGTGTGGATACAGATTCTGGGTTCTCACATTCCTCCAGTGCAACAACGTGTCCTCAAGTAGAGCCAGATGTTGACCACTAAGTGTCAATGACCCATAGCAGTACAACCCCTTTTTTCTCAAAAAGGATAGCGCCCGATCAATTTGTCTGTGCCGTCCAGCTATCATCATTAGCCTGACTTCCAAGATGTTATGTAAACGCATTCTGCATGTGTATAAGGTAAATAATCTCAGCAGACCTGCATCATGTACGTAACAACCAAGGTAAACCTACCTTTCTAGTGACGATCTCCATTCTAGGAGGTTTTTTTTCTCACCGATTCATTTTTGGATGATCGACAGAGTTTTTCCCTCCAGTCTTAACCCAAAGCTAGAATGAATTTGGTCGCTAAGATCTCATGCGAGTCCTAGTGTTCTAGATCAAGTCTATGTAAAAGTAATTTGGGAGTAACCCTAACTATTTAGTTAGATTATTTTATTACAAATTGCTTGATCCGCTGGATTATACTTGTGTCGCAGAAATGGGTAGTCTGTGAGAGTATGTAACAAATGGGTTTCCCCACTTTATGATGTAAAAATATGTAAATCTTGATGTAAAATGTCTAGCACATGATCCCTCATAATTAGAAAACCATGGCTAAACATTTGAGGATTGGAAAAATAATTTATCCCCTCATAGGTTAATTAGTTAAATTTTCTGGCCCAAAATTAATTAAAATCCTAAGCCAGAAATTTAATTAATTTTAAGTCTTAGGTAAATTTAAATTCTCCAAAGGCAAAATTCATCTGTCCTAAGAAATTATATTTTATGAAGTCCCACGACTAAGAAATGAAATGATATTTTAAGGTCCACGAGACTAAAAATAGTCTAAGAGACTATTAGTTCCCTATTTTTCGCTTTTTGCAATTCAATCCTTTTCCGATTCAAATTGATGATGAGCTGGCCCAACCTTCCAACAATCCCCTCGCTGAAAAGACAATGCCAAGAAATTGATGCTAACATGTTCTCATAACTTTCTCTGGTGTCTTTGAATGTATCACAATCCAAAATGAAATGTTTTTCCGATTCCTCTAACCTAGACGTGCAAAATGTACATGTTGGAATTTCTAAGTCTGACACATTAGAAACCCTTCATGTACTTTCTGATTTATTCCTTCCTACTTGTTCTAATTAATTAACAAGTTATTTACCATGTAAAGACTGAAAATAAATACAAGTACACGCTCAACACGTTATAGGTCATCAACTGAAGGAAATAGAAACAAACAGACAAGTGACATCGTTGTTTTTGGACTAATGTCCCCGGAAAAACCCAATGTGGGAAAACCGGTGCAACTATCTAAGGGTTTGATTTATTAAGCAGTTTCAGAATACAATCTGGGTGCCAAATCTGGCTTAACCAATAGAGAAAAATCTCGGCAGTAGTACCTCTCTACTCAGAAGCAGATATTCTAGCTGAAACCCCGGATAAATACTTCGGCAGCTCCACAGCTCCAATCTGCCCCATGAAACCCTAGTGTCGGCCTCTAGGGACTATTAGCCTCTCTCTGGCCCAGCATTAGCCCAACGTCACTCTGGCTTGGCCTGCATCAGCCTCTGGAGGCACTGTGTCAGTCCTCTGGCCCTCTACATCACCCACGCTAGCCCTCTGAGGCACTGCGCAGCTCCTGGCTAGCTCTGCGTGAGCTCTGGTTGGCTCTGCATGAACCTTTGGATGCTTCTGCATCCCTCTATCCGGCTACTGCACTAATCCTCCTGATGCTATCTCTGCCTCTCTGCTTTTGTATTCACTTCCCCTCAACTACAACTCTGATCACTCTCTCAACTTTCTTAGCAAACCCAACCCCAAAAAGTCGAAGTCTTGATCTCTTGGTGTGTTCTCCAAGTGACCCTCAAGCCTCCTCTTATACTTTTCTCGTTGACACATCAACAGCCGAGATTAAGTCCCTAATCAACGGCTAAGATTAGATCTGTCTTGATCCATGACTTTTGGACCATTCTAACACAGTTTTATATTAATTCACATTAATATTTTAATTTCCCTAAGCTTAGACTTAGGGACTCCATTCAAACTATTAATTATTTTAATATCTCCCAAATGTTTAGAATCTTCCCAAACCATTTCTGGGTATTGGAGATCTCATGTGCCTTAGCCTCTCCGCCAATTTTTGAGGCTAGATCACATCCGATGCTACCCCAAATCAACAATATACATTGTTCTGTTGGACACCTAATCCTCTCTAGGTTGGTGTGGAATGTGAACAACCACCAGAGTCTAAGAGACCACTTGGAATATGAATCCAAGAGTCACATCAAGGTACTATAAATGTATATCATGTCAATAATATATGCAATCTAATGCTTATCTTTCACATTTGCTATTTACATTCCATGTATGTTTAACATGGTATCAGAGCACTGGCTGTGAAGCAAACTTGTGATAGCCTATTGGAATGAATGAACAGTGCGTTAAATGTCTGATTTCTATGCATTATCCCTAGTGATTCATACACAAAGTTGAATGGAAAGTTGGTCGGGCATTAATTCATTTATGTGCGTTGAATGTGTTGAGTATTGTGTGTACGCTGTCTTCCAAGCTCTGTCCATGCATTTCTCTGCTTTGAACATTGGTTAGTACACTGGTCCATCGGTTGGAAGCTTGAAGAAGGTGCGTATGCTGGTCAAAGGGAATACAAATAGGACGCAGGTATCACCATTTGTATGTGACACTGTTTGAAGCATTGAATAATGTGAATGCAGAGTTGTTTGTGTGCTTGTTCATGGTGACTATGGGCATTGAATGTGATATGGTTGGGATATTCATATGCTTTCGTTTAAAACATTACAATGTTGATTGAATGATATCTTTGTTAATGATTGGTTCATATTATATGCTCTTTATACATGCATTTAGCCATTTAGGTTGAAGACGGTGTGTTGGTTTATGCTCTCCATAAGTTTGGTCTCCATTCAAATTTGTTCGACGATGCTTTGTGGGTCATTTCTACATTGAAATCATTACACTATAATTGAGTGGGTCTTTGTAATGATGGGCTTAGGAGTGACTTTTCTATAGACTGCTAGATGATGGGGAGATGAGAGACTCAGATTCTGCAATAGTTGAGGTAAAATTCCAATCGTTGTTGATTTTTGGTGGTATCGAGTGTGCTCTAGACTTGAAATTTGGAGAAAAGGCTAAGGCACATGAGATCTCGAAGACCCAAAAATCGTTTTGAGAAATTCCATCCGGATGAGGAGTTATTAAAATAATTAATATTTTTAATGGGTTTCTAAGTTTAAACTTAGGAAAATAAAAATATAATGGGTATTAATAAAGATAAGGATGAGAAGCTTCTAAGAGACGAGATCGGGTTTGTTTTAATGTTAGTCGTTGATTAGGGACTTAACCTCGTTTGTTGATTCGTCAACAGGAAAAGTATAAGAGAAGATTTGAGGGTCATTTGGAGACACACCGGTAGATACTCAGTATCTCAAGGAAAATTGATTCTCAAGGAAGAGGAGATTGATTTCAGAGGGAGAGTTGTAGGGTGGAGGAAGAATAAGGCATTAGAAGTAGGCAGTGATTAAGGAGGAGGTGGCACAGGGACAACGTAGAGAGGGAGAGAGAGACAAAGTCTAGAGGAGAGATGCAGAGCTCACGCAGGTTGACGCAGAGGGACGAAGAGCCACCCAGAGCCACGCTGGGTCAATCAGAGTGACGCAAGGGTAACACAGAAGTGGGAGCAAGGTCTCCAAAGTGTTAGATGGTCTCAGAGGGAAAGTCTCAGGTGTTTTCTTTCAGTTTCTCTGTAAAATCATTCCTTGTAAAATCAATTGTTGTTGAAAATTAATAAAGCCCTTATCTGTTGCACCGGTTTTCCCACATTGGATTTTTCCAAAGACAATTGTCCAAAAATAACTGTGTTGATGTGATTGGTTCTTGTGCATGTATTTTTTCTCTAGGTAATTGTGTGATAATTGCAGTAGAATTTATTTTAATATTTGTTGAAGGGATTTCATAAATAACTTATTGTGAATAAGTAGGTGAAATAAATCAATTGTTGCAGTAGTAGAATTTCAGTTTAGAAATTTTCACATGGGAACAGAGTAGAGATCCGACAACAGGAAAGGAAAATCGATTATGGGTCAAGAGCATGATGCAGAGGCATCCACTCAAAGGGACTCGTGCAAATTTCTAGAAGAATGCACAAGGGACAAATTACGATTATTCTATGTTAGATTCCAAATTGGAAGAAGTCGCTTGCCTTGCAAGCTCTGCCTCCTCGGAGGTTTGGTATATAGACAGTGGAGCTTCCTAGCATATGACAGGAATCCAAGAATGTTTTTCAGATTATAGGGAAGAAAGAATGAATTTTCAGATCACCATGGGGAATAAGGCAAAGTGTACTCCAGTAGGAAGAGGTACTATAGTTTTTCAAACCAAAGCAGGAGAGCGACTTCGGGCAACCAATGTGTTGCATGTGTCGGGATTGGGGATGAACTTACTTTCTGCATCTCAACTTCAAAACAAGGGCTATGACAGTTTCTTCATTAAGGAGAAAGTATATGTCAAACACCCAAGTTGGAAAAAGAAGGCTCAAATTGGAATCATAAGTAACAGGTTGTACAGTTTACAGCTAGAATCACCAATGGCACTAATAGGTAGTAATGGAGACAAAGATTTGAATGAACTATGGCACAAGAAGATGGGACACTTACACCATGGGGCTCTGAGAATTCTTAGGAAAACAGTATCAGGAGTTCCAGAACTAAGTACTGAACAGGATGATGTATGCAAAGGGTGTGCTCTGGGTAAGTATGCCAAAGCAGCGTTTTCCAAAAGTAACAATAGGGCGAAGAGTGTGCTAGGATTGATACACTCAGACATCTACCGACCGATGTCCACAAAATCTCTTAGTGGTGTCGAATACTTTGTCACCTTCATCGATGACCATTCCAGGAAGACTTGGATCTACTTTCTAAAAACCAAGGATGAGGTTTTCGGTTGATTAAAAGAGTTCAAGGCTCTAGTGGAGAATCTGACAGGAAAGAAGATAAAAGTGTTGCGCTCAGACAATGGTGGAGAGTATGTTGACAAGGACTTCACCAATTTTTGCGCTAAGGAAGGTATCATAAGAGAGTGGACAGCTCCCTACAATCCGAAGCAGAATGGAGTAGGAGAAAGGAAAAACAAGACTACTGTGGAAGAAGCTAGGGCAATGTTGTATGATCATGATATGCCTAAATTCCTGTTGGCAAAAGCATGCAACACAATAGCTAATCTCCAAAACAGGACTCCTCACAGGGCATTGGGAAAAATCACTCCTAAGAAGGTCTTCACTAGTAAGACACCTGAAGTCAGTCATTTCAGGATATTTGGGAGTTTAGCGTATTGTCGTATACCTGAAGAAAAGAGAAAGAAATTAGATCAAACTACTGAGAAAAGATATCTTGTGGGATATAGCGAGAATGCTAAGGCATATAGAGTCTATCTTTTAAGAAGTTGGAAGGTAGTAGTTTGGTGGGATGTAGAGTTCATGGAGGATAGAGGTTTCAAGAAATCCCAAGAGATGCTTTCCGAGGAGCAGTCAAAAGACGAGCCATTGGTCAGACCACTTCAACTAGCGAAAACTAGTACCATAAATTCTCCTGAAGACAACTTCAGAACAAGAGGAATCTTCATAAGAGGAAAAGCCGATAGACGTGCCTACTACCAGTGGAAGAACAAGTCGGAAACTCCAACAGATTCTAAAAGATGTAGAAGACTTCATTGGTGCGCCCAGAAATAGTAAAAGGGAGTGAAGAGAGCCAAACAAATACCAAGCCTTAGTAGCTCGGGTTGGGGAACCTTCTACTTTTCAGGAGTTCGTTCACCATCAAGTATGGGCAGATGCTATGGTGGAGGAATACAGCTCTATAATGGACAATGATGTCTGGGAAGTGGTACCTAGGTCTCTTGACAGATTAGTGGTAGGTTCGAGATGGATCTACAAGGTCAAATATGCTGTAAACAGCAGTGTGGAGAAATACAAAGCCAACTTTGCGGCTAAGGGGTATGCTCAGAAGGAAGGGATAGACTACGAAGAAACCTTCGCCCCAGTAGCCAGGTATACTTCTATTAGAACTGTGATATCTCTTGCAGCGCAGATGGGGTGGGAGATTCATCAGATGGATGTCAAGACGACATTCTTGAACGAGGTAATAGAAGAGGAAGTATACATTGAACAACCAGAAGGTTTTGAGACACATGAGAAGAAATCTTATGTATGCAGATTAAAGAAAACCTTGTATGGGCTTAAACAGGCACCTAGGGCATGGTATAGTCGAATTGATGGCTACTTGCAGAAGATGGGGTTTGTCAAGAGTGACGCAGACCCTAATCTCTACTATCTAGTTGTAGAGAATGAGCCTCTGATCCTAGTGTTATATGTGGATGATCTCTTCTTGACAGGATCATCCAGGCTCATCAAAGACTGCAAGAAGAACCTAGCCACAGAATTCGACATTAAGGATTTGGGACAGATGCATTATTTCCTGAGGTTGGAAGTTTGGCAGCAGAAGGGTGAGATCTTCCTAGGACAAGGGAGATATGCTACAAAAATCTTGAAGAGATTCAGGATGCAAAATTGTAGATCTACAGCTACTCCAATGATCACCAACTGGAAGAAGATTGATGCATCAGAAGATAAAGACGTTGATCCCACCTTGTACAGGCAGCTTATAGGGTCCCTGATGTATCTAGTCAATACCAAGCCAGAAATTTGTTACATTGTTAACACCCTCAATCAATTCATGGTGGAACCTAAGAGGGCGCACTGGACAGCAGCCAAACCTGTTCTCAGGTATATACACGGAACAGTCGAGCATGGACTATTGTACACCAGAGGCAATGACATCAGGCTGAGCGGATTCACTGACGTAGATTGGGCTGGAAGTTCAATAGATCAGAAAAGTACAATTGGGTACTGTTTCAACATTGGATCAGGAATGACCTCATGGTGCAGTGGGAAACAGAAATCTGTGGCTTTGAGCTCAGCTAAAGTAGAATATATGGTAGCTAGCACAGCTTTGTGCGAAGCCATATGGCTTAGGAAATTGCTTGTGAATCTATTCAGGAGAAGGATGGAAGCAGCCAGGATCATGTGTGATAATCAAAGTTGCATCAAGCTCTCTGAGAATCCAGTATTTCATGATCGGTTGAGACACATTGATATCAGGTGTCACTTTGTCAAAGACAGTGTCCAATGAGAGGCAGTACAGTTAAGGTACACTCCTACAAGAGAACAGGTGGCAGACATCCTCACCAAGGCTCTAGGAAGAACAAAGTTTTTTCATTTCAAGGAGAAGATGGGGATGGTAAAGAATCCATTTCAGTAGCAGAAATGGATGTGTTAGAAGTTTTAATGCAACAGTTAGCAGTGGCAGTGCTATGGGCAGCATAATGCAGCATGTTGAGAGGGAGTTGCAGTACAAGAGTAGCGGTGGCAGTGGCAGTGTCATGGGCAGCAGTACAGGAAGCAGCAGTGCAGGGGATGTGAGGCAGCAAACCAAGCATCAGCACAGGTACCGATGTGGAAGATCAGTGTGATGTTTCTATAGTGAAACATTGTTAGAGCACATTCCTCGCTAAGAGGGAGTGTTGATTTTTGGTAGCACCGGCTGTGCTCTAGCCTTGAAATTTGGAGGAGAGGCTAAGGCACATGAGATCTCCAAGACCCAGAAATCGTTTTGAGAAATTCCATCCAGATAAGGAGCTATTAAAATAATTGATTTTTTTAATGGGTTCCTAAGTCTAAACTTAGGAAAATAAAAATATTAATGGGTATTAATAAAGATAAGGATGAGAAGCTTCTAAGAGACGAAGATCAAGTCTGTTTTAATCTTAGCCATTGATTAGGGACTTAATATCATCCATTGATTCGTTAACAGGAAAAGTATAAGAGAAGACTTGAGGTTCATTTGGAGACACATCGGCAGATACTCGGTATCTCAAAGAAAATTGATTCTCAAGGAAGAGGAGATCGATTTCAGAGGGAGAGTTGCAGGGTGGAGGAAGAGGAGGGCATCAGCAGTAAGAAGTGACTGAGGAGGAGGTGACGCAGGGACACTCGAAGACAGCGCAGAGAGAGAGACGCAGTCTAGAGGAGAGACGCAGAGCTTATGCATGCTAACGCAGAGAGACACAGGGCCACTCAGAGCCACATTGGATCAATCAGAGTGGCACAAGGGT
Source organism: Pinus taeda (assembly GCA_000404065.3). Taxonomy (NCBI): domain Eukaryota; kingdom Viridiplantae; phylum Streptophyta; class Pinopsida; order Pinales; family Pinaceae; genus Pinus; species Pinus taeda. Next base: position 13,106 of record APFE031535029.1, on the reverse strand, counting down.
GATGTAGAAGTAGGAGCAAGGTCTCCAAAGTGTCAGATGGTCTCAAAGGGAAAGTCTCGGGTGTTTTCTTTCATTTTCTCTGTAAAATCGTTCCTTGTAAAAGAAATTGTTGTTGAAGATTAATAAAGCCCTCATCTGTTGCACCAGTTTTCCCACATTAGGTTTTCCGGGGACAATTGTCCAAAAATAATTGTGTTGATGTGATTGGTTCTTGTGCATGTATTTTTTCTATAGGTAATTGTGTGATAACTGTAGTAGAATTTATTTTAATACTTGCTGAAGGAATTTTGTAAATAACTTATTGTGAATAATAAATAGGTGAAATAAATCAGTTGTTGTAGTAGTAGAATTTCAGTCTAGAAATTTTCACAATCACCATATCTTCCACGTAGAATTTTCCAAACGCATGCTTCCATTCCCCTAATGGGGATATACATGTAATAATTAGCTCTGGTGATCAAACGTACATTTAGTGCGATACAACAACACAAGGATTAATATCGTTGGAGGAGAATTTCAACTTGTCAAGAGATTAAGATAATAATGGCATGATTTTTATATACGTAGTGACATGGCTTGTGAACAATAAATTAAACCATTACAATCACACTGCTCTTCCTATTCTAAAGACCAAGAGGGTCGTAGAGCAAACATTGTAAAGTTTACTCCGGTGAGAATTGAAGACCCAGAACTTTATTCTGAGATTGTCCATGGACTTGAGTGGTGACAGTCGGTTGTGTATACTCTCTCCTCACCAGGCATTACTCCAAAGAATCTGTAGCTCTACATCATCCTCCTGGAACCCTGAGGCCTTGCTATGTCTTGAAGTTGTTCCCATGATTCTCATCTCTTTAACGGTTTTCCCTTGAAAATATCCAACGGCTAGATATAGGCAGCTTTCAGGCACTTCCCATTTGTGAACAAAGAACAGATGGGAAGGTGCTTTTCTCTGCCATCTACCCCTCTGTTTGCGAAGGATGCTTTGCTGGACTGTTACATTGTCAGAACGCTGACACTTAACATTTCACTGGTGTGGACCTAGTCTCTCAAAAGTGTTATTCTCCCTATGCTCAAGCTGCATGTGATTCTTCATAATACCACTGAGATTTTCACCTTCCCATTGAATATTTGACTATGAATTTCGTGTCAGTCTCCTCGGCACTACTTTTGAGCTCATCAAAAGTTCGCAGTAACACTCAGAAACGCCTCCACCACTCTCGAAAGTTTACTTACTCGTGTTGCCAAGGAAGATGAGTGGTCATCCATGAAAGCAAGGCTATAGGCAATGGAAAATTAATAGTAGCTATATAGGCATTGAAAGCTCCTGCAATGTGTAGCCTTTATATATATGAGTAGAGCATTCAAGTACTGGTATGCCAAAATTCTTTCTCAGAAATCGTGTGCATATATACTGGAGGCATATGTGGTGTGTTGGTTCTATGATACGAAAACATGTTAAATAAAAAGGGTTGATATATGCTATGAGTTATTAAAATGGCCAATATATATCGAATGATAGTCCATGACATGGTGCAATGGATGTTGAAATTTTGATGGTCGTCGTTGCTGCTTTGAAAGTGTATATCTTGGAGGCTATTATAAACTCGTATCTCTACATTGATTATTGTATTATTGAAGTCCAAGGGAACGACAAAGTTCAGGTTTCTATTTGCAACCATATTGCCACAAGCCAAATTTTCAAATTTGATACTCCGGAAAGCTTCTCTAAGTAGTATAATATTGATGCTCCTCTCAAGTTCAGTAAGTATTGCAGAGTGAGATTGTTACTCCTATTAGTGATCCTGGAACCCCATGCATTAATTATATTGGTGCACAGTGTTCATAAGCATTAGGGACTGTTTATACTCTTTAAAGTTGCAGTTATTTGGCATTGTGTGAGATATATGTTCATAAGTTCACTTGTACTTGAAGCATTGTTATGAAATGGATCAAATTGATGATGCATTAAAGTTTTTGAATAGCCTAATAAGTTCCATCGTTGATGGGATGGCAAAAGACAGTAAGGAAACTCTTTTTTACATTCAAACTTGCTTGTAAAATGCACAAGAAAATATAGAGTTTTTGCAGTTGGAGTCTCAACTTCAGCAAGATGAGTTACAATAGAAAAGACATAATTTTGAACTTATTCTATTCAGAACAATTCTCGTTTTGAGTATGAAGTTGGCTCCCATCCGCTGTCAGCAACTAATAAAATCGGTGAAATTGAGACAAACTCCCATCAGCTATTAGAAAGTAATCATATCAATGAGATTAAGATTGATTCAGATGTAGTACCCATCTCAAGAGCATAGTTGAATGCAGAAATAGAAATTCAGCATTCACTTCTCAAGCCCATCATCAGACCTTGGGAAGAGCTTGTCAGCAATAGGCACAGAACAAGTATTGGATATGACAAGGAGGTGTCCTTTCATATTCCAAACTATTCCAAGCCCATTCTATTTCAAAGTGTTGGGTTTCTTCATGGCGGTTCACCTTCACATGTTCCAGATTCTACTCCTCCACGTTCGCAGCCAAAAGTTGTTAAATGCCAACACTGTGACCGAGTTGGCCATATGAAAGATCACGGTTTTGATCTTCATCCATGTGAGCACTATCATAAAACCACTCATTCTTCAAACTTATGCTTCAAAAACAAGCCTCTTGCAAGAACAAAGATTCATCTTGGATGGCTCGCTTCTTGGCAATGGGCATCAACAGCCAAGAAGATATTTCAGTCATATGTCAGGACTTGTTCTAGAGTATTGAACAGTCCTGAAGTTGAGTTTTCTCTAGAATCTCACCTTGTATCTGACAGGGGGGGAAGTGATGGTCATTTACAAGCTTCAAAGCCACATCAAGTGAGCCTGAGCCACAACCTGCCATACCAAATTCAGAGTTGTAGCCAGAGACAAAGATGCCCCTAAGCATGCCTTCCGATGGTGATCAGCCTTAAACCATCTATGCAGGGTTGAGACATCTCTTCAAAGAATTGGGGACAGTTCCTCTAGCAGAAGACTTCAACTTCTTGCCATTTTTGGAAGAGTTCCAGGAATTGCATTAAGCATTCCAGATTTGGTGGTCATCCTTAAACCATCACAAGTTGAGCCCTCCCTTTTGAGATTGAGGTTCTCCCTTTTTATGCGAGGTGAGACCTCCCTTTCAAGGTTGAAGGTCTCCCTCTTCAAAACATTAGGAGCACTTCCTCTAGTAGAAGACCTCAGCTTCATGCCAGATTTGGAAGAGTTCTAGGAACTACACCAAGCGTTCCAGTGTTGGTGGTCATCCTTAAACCACCCCCCTTATACCAACATTTCAGAGAGCACATTCAGCCTAGTGTTGCCATGCATCTTTTGCACATTTTGTATTATAGCTCTCTTCTTGGACTCACACACACCCCTTCGGATTAAGGGGGAGAATGTTGGACACCTAATCCTCTATGGGTTGGTGTGGAATGTGAACAGCCACCAGAGTCCAAGAGACCACTTGGAATATGAGTCCAAGAGCCACATCAATGTACTATAAATGTATATCATGTCAATAATATATGCAATCTAATGCTTATCTTTCACATTCACTATTACATTCCATGTATGTTTAACACGTTCTTCCCAAGCTTCTGTAGGCCTTTTCTACTGTCCTGTTTCACACTGAATTTGATGCGAGTTGGTCCTTAATTGAGCAATAAGAACCTTTTCCCTCCAAGGAATGCTAGCTCCAATGAACTCTTTTTGTTGTATATCACACATATGGTTGAATTCCTCAATGTAGTACTTCTTTCTACCCAACTCTTTTCCCCATACCCTTTTACGAAACTTCTCCATAACAAAATTCTTTAGCTCCTTTCTATTTTTGGGACAGGCATTGAGGTAGATATTCATTTTTGCATCCATGTGTAGTTTTGTTTCATCCATGTTTTCTTTCTTTCACTCATGCCTTCATTGAAGATCACATCAGGTCATCTACCTTCTCTCATTTGCTCAATTCTTTTTAGATATACTATGAGCCGCACCATAGCAATTGCTTCGATGGGAGTTGTTCCTGTTTCATTCAACATTATCTCATAAGGTACTAAACTTTTTAGTTTGAACTTTCTCATGATCAAGCAATTTTGGATTTTCTCAATTTGTTTACACTTCGAGACGAGGGTGTTGCTAGCCCACAATTCACACCCACATAGCATCACTGGACAAACTAGGAGTCCAAAAAGCACTTTAATTATTTTCCAATCCCATAACTTTGCCTCTCTACATCTATTTTGAAGAGCATATAATGCTTTCCACCCTCCTAAAATTCTCTTCTTTCTGCAGTCCTCCCAATTAAGTTTGTTGTTGAAATCAATCCCAAGGTACTTGTACTCATTTACTTCTTCAAGAATGTTGTCTTCAAAGAAGAGAGTATGCTAGCTCTGGTTCCTTTTATTAGAGAAAATCATTATTTTGGTCTTGCTAGTATTGACTTGCATCCCCACTGCTCTATAAAAATGCTCAAGGGCATATAAGTGCATTTGCAATCCATAGGCCTATTTAGAAATCAATACAATATCATTAACATATAAAAGAAGCTTTATCACAAACGCCCCCAATCGAACACCATCTCCACCTTGCAGATTTAGCCACTCTTCCAATTTATCAATATATAAACCAAAAAGAGTAGGGGATAAAGGGCAACCCTGCTTGACTCCAATGTCACTTCTAAAGCTTTCTGAAATACCTGCTGAGGTTCTAATTTTGACTTTCACCTCTTCATAAAGGTAAATTAATTATTTTGATAAATTTTAAACCTTTGATCCCTAGGGGTTAAGTCAAAGTCAAACTTTTGGGGAAATTAACTCAAAAATTCTATTTTTGAGTTAATTAAAGTGCATTTAAATGCAAATTTTGAATTTCCTTGAAAATAAAATATTTCGACAGATGAGATTAAAAGATATTTTGATCTCTACCAACGATCGAGATTATTTTGATGAGGATCACTCGAACTAGCCTTAGAGGATTTATCTTTAAATAGGAGGTTATTTGTCAGTCAATCCACCCGAGCTCTAAGTCATGTGCTTAGCAAGAAGCTCTGGTGTATTCTTTTTCAAGATAATAAAGAAAAACTTTGGGGTTAAATTCTGGTGGTGTTACTCTTCATGGGAATGTTGTAAGGTGTTTTATTTCATCCATAATTTTTTCTAAAGCCATTGATGATAGCCTCTAAAGAGTGATCTGAACATAGGTATCTTGTTCAGTATGTTGGGGTTTGAATAATTATTTTAATTTTGAACGTAATAGCAGATATCTGTATTTCTCTAAATTTAATTATTATTTTCTTGCTCTATTTTTAATCGTTGGATCGAGTTTTGCAAGAAAATCTTGAGATAGATTATCGGGCGTTAGGGGATAGTCTTCAATTGGACCAGCCAACTCCCGATCTGTATTTCCTGAAGAGCCTAGCTAAATAAGTTTCGGGCTTATCATAAGATTTTCGCTTTGTGATGCATGAGCGTTTCGAGCTAGTACCTCCTTTTAAAATTCACAAAAAATAAATAAATTTTGTGCAGCGTAATGATAAATCTAGCTAATTAGAGCTTTCAACTTGTAATTATTGCAATCATCAAACTGGGTTTTTATGGGTTTTTAATTTCATCATTGTATATATCGTTTGGTTGTTTTCTTTTCGTTGTGTAGTTGCAAATCTGAAGACAAATTTTTATTTGAAGCCAGATCTAGGCCCTGGACGGTAAGATTTGGCCTCAATATCATTTTGCAGGGGCATTATTAAATTTTATTTTATTTTTTATAGTTTGAGGGTTTTAAAATTTTAGATCTAGGGATTTAATGAGTTTTTCCTGAAAGGAAATCTAAAGCAGAAGTATACTTGTTTAATATAAATTTCTGGACATTGTTTAAGGGTTTCTTGGGCTACCATATTTTTTGTTTGTTGCCCTGAAGCTCTTCAAAAATCACAGCTCCTCTCTGTTGCATTTTTCTTCTATGGAAAATTTTCGATTTTTTTTTACTGCCTGAGGTTTTCCATTTTCCTCTACAATCTTCTCTTCCTCAAATCTGCATCCCCTACTTCTCTACGTGAGCTCTTTCCTTCTCCTCTTTATGTCGCCTTACCTCCGCGTCCCTCACCCCTGCTCACATCTCCCTCTTAGTTCCCTTAAACCAGCTCCCATTTCTCTGCGTTTTCCTCACTCGGCAGCCTAAACCTTTGCTTCCTCGCTTTTCTTTCTGCGTCTCCTTTCTACCCAGCATGACCTAGCCTCCCTATCTGCCCTTTGTCAGATCCTTTGCTTCCCTGCTCTCCCGCGTCCCCTTGTTTCTCCTTTCCCGCTGCCATATCCCTGCTGCCTGGGCTCCATTTCTCATCACTCCGTCCTCCATCCTTCCTCAAACCTGCATCATCGCTCCATCCTCCATCCTTCCTCAAACTCCCATCATCGCTCCTCCATATGCCGCTGCCAGACGTGAAAACAAACGAATACTCATTTTAATTTCTTTTTTTTCTTTTGTTTTATGTTTCTTGTTTTCATTTAGGTTAGGTTTTAGTTTTATTAACAATTCGAATTTCTTTTTTATTTTTGTTGCTTTTTCGATTTGTTTAGTTTTCATTTCAAATTTTTCTTTAAACAAAAAAAAAAGGGAAAATTTTAAAAATTTTGATTTCTAATTTGGTTTTAGTTGTGTTTTGATTTCTTTTTAATTTTTTCTTTTAAACTAAAAAATTAAAAAAAATCATTTGTATGTGACTTTGAAATTTCTAAAGGAATTAAATCAAAAGAGGACTTACGCTTTTACATTGAAAGATTTTAGATTTTTTACGTGGCCTTTGGCCCATTAAAAATTTAATTTATTAACCCTTTTGATTTTTTATTGTCACATTGAAAAACTTTCTCATAAAACTTAGCACATTAAAAATTGCCTAAGGAATAATCAAATTTTTAATCTAAAGTTCATTCTTGGGTTTTTATTTGTGTTTAAGGGTTTTGGACTTTAAAAAATTTAAATGGAAAATTTTGTGGTATTAATTTTTGTATTGTCAAACAAGCTTAAAATCATATCAAAAGATTGACTATATGAAAATTAACAAATTTTCTAGATCTGGGTCATTAAAGAAAAATCATTTTAATTCTAGGATTGTGAATTGCCTAGCATTTAAATTTCATGGTTCCTCATGGTATTTAGATCTTTCTGAATTTAATTGCTCGAATAATCTGCATGCTAAGGTCATTGTTTCTATCAGATCTCTAGTTCTCTTCTGAATAGCTTGATTTTGTTTCTTCAAGTAGGTTCATGGTTAATTGAGAATCTAAGGCACTGGTCTAAAAATCATTTCTATCTTGTGGTTGTGTCTTATTCATCTCAGTTGATATATATAAATAACTCAGTTAATCAAAATTTGTCTCATTTTCATTATGATATTTAGCCTTAAGTCTCCCAGAGCCTATGTTCCACTGGTTTTCCTCATTCATTTACCCCTAGGGACTACCCCGCTTGACTGGTCTAGGAGAGAGTCTAAACGGAGTGAGTAAGAATTAGAGTGACAACCCTTACTCTGAGCATTGTCACGATGCCTGGACACTTTATGCGAAAACAGGGTGATAGGCCCAAGATAGTTTTTCATCAAAGATTCATACACTTGTTCATTGACATTTCCACCTCTTGGTTCGAGGATCAAATCCAATCTTCTCGACTGGTGTCTTTTCCTTCTTCCTGGGTTCCTTTCTATGGCATGTGGGTCTCTTCTTTTCCCACCTCCCTCCCTCTCAACCCCTCATATCATTTTTCCCATTTGTAGTCCCAGGTCCATTGCAAAAATAATCATGGAAGCATGCATTCTTGTATTGATCAATTGACATGTTGGTTGCATTGGGCCTATGATTATACCTAGCATTTGATATTATATGTTATGCATGTTAGAGTAGGATGCATCGCATGTTGATTTTGCATTAGAACTAACCTCATATGATATTTCTCATGGTAGATTAGATGCATTTAAATTAAAATTTACATATTTTATTTTTCTGTTGATTTTATGGCCTAACAGTAAGCACGGGTGATCATAAGACACCGTGAAAAACATGTTGCCCCGTGCGTTCAGTCGTTGATATGTGCAGGTAACAAATCTGCAGTAACCAAGAGATTGTTGGAGTTCTCGTGACCTCCCATTCGAGTAGCTTTGTCCACTTCTTTGAGAGATCACGTTCTAGTTGGACCCAGATGTTACCCACCATTTTGTGGGTGATATCCCTAGGAGAAATATTTTCTCCAAGATGGTCCTCAGTCGATAGCCAACAGCCCCTTGCAGCTACCAACTAGCTCGTTGTGCCATTTTTCTGCCACCTAAGCCAGCCATGTTGGCCCTCAACCATATGTCATGATCGAATGTTTGAAGGTGGACCTCCCAAACCTAAAGGTACGCCTTGTCATTTAGTAATTGAGTATTGCAGTTTGCTTATCATAGAAACTTTTGGGCATGGATTAATGGGGGGATTCAGTGGAAACAATGGGCTAGGTCTGTGCTCTTGTCCCTAAACCCTTTCTGGATATTAACCTTGGATTCTAGTCCCGTGAGATCTCTTTTACTAACCATTTGGCTTTAGGGATGGTATTTCATGGGAAACCCTGATTTTGGTTGCGTGGTCCCACTCCCTCATCCACATATATTGCCCCATTTCCACTCATTATAACCCCATTCATCATTTCTCCCACCTGGGTCCACATTCCTCCATTGGGTCCACATAGGGCTAGCTCTCCCCTTCCCCTGCCAACACTTGGGTGAGGCCCGTAATGATGCCCCAGAGATAGATGCAGCTAAAAAGAAAAGTGAAAGCATAATTGGCCACATTCAATAGGAAAATGTACCACAAAATGCAAAAGATGGTCAGAACAAACACATTTAGCACGTGGGAAAAAGCCAATACATGAGCTCTATCCCATCATCATGGCCATCACCCCAGTTCCTACAGGTTCTATGAGCCTCCTTCATCATATAGGAACCCATGATTGTCCCAACCCTTGGTGGGCAATAAACTTCCCTACCTTAAAAGGGGGTATCCACTGTTATATCTCACACATCATGCTCTTAACCCTTGAGCCCCAAGCAGTTAATTGAAGAAAAATCACAAAAAGGCAAAAATCAAGATTCACCTATTGGATGAGGAAGTTGCACCAAGTTCATCTTTGCCCGGCCAACCCCATAGATGTACCATGCACTTGGCAGCTGACCCAAGACTTGTAGGATGATGTGGCATCACCTACACCATCATTTGAGCCCTTACAAATGGTCTACAAGCATCTTCGACTTACTTCGAGACCCATGAGGTGACTTGTGTGCCCTCACAGCCATTAGGAGCACCAAAGGTTTATTATGTGGAGAACAAGGGGTCAGTGCATTGTCCATTACTTTTGGAAGTCCAACTCATCATTTTGACACTTATGGACTTCATCAGGCCTCTTAGAGAGCCCAACGACATGCATTATTGATTATTCGACCTCTTGGGAGGCTTATTATTTTATTTGTGAGCTAGTTTGGTGGGCTTGTCACCAACAAATAGTTATTTTCACATTATTTTAGTTGATGGGCTAGTGTAGGCTCAAATTAGGTTATTCAAACTCCTAATGAGTGTATAAGTAGGAGAGACATGAATTCATTTGGATCATCACTTTGGATTGGATCATTCTTCTCTTTGGAGAATTTGACACTTTTTCTAGGATGATGAATTAGAGCATGGATGAATTTTGATGTTTGGATTGGAGTATTTTATCTTGGAGCTTCTTTATTGTCAAATTGTTTTTTGTTTGGATATGTTCTATTACATGTAAGTACACACATTTAATGTTATTCTTGTTTTACTTTTGTCATATGCATTGAATGGGATTTTCGCTATACTAGGGCTAATGGTTGCATTACATAATTGCTTTGTGGAATTATTGTTTCTATATAGCATCTCTCAATGTTTGGGCCATGTATATGAATGAAATCTCCTAGGGATAATTCTGCCGATGAATTTATCTTGATAAGCCATCTCTTTTTGCCAAGCGAATTATAAAAGCTTTGAGGTCTCTTATTCTTGCCCTAAAGGCCAAGCAAAGTAGTCCTTAAGGCCTCCTTGACCAAAATACGAGTTCCTTTATCATCATTCTCCTAAACTATGTTCTCCCCAAGGGATTAGGCATTGGTCCGCCAATAGGCGATCACTCAAATAACATTTCTTCTCGACCTTTCCCTTTCTCTTCTAGGTCTAGCCAAGTTGGGTCACCTAGGGCATCACTTTCCCAAGAAAATAACCGAAGAAAAAGTTTGATATCCTAGCCTCTACTGCGTTGGTTTGTCCTCAAGGCCTCCTCCAACATTGAAGCCACTCTGACGATGGAGTTGTGAGATAACCCAAGCCCTAGCTCTGAGATCAAACTTTGCCCTAGTATTCCCTAGGCTAGCACCTCGTAGGATCAATTTGACACTTTTAATTGGAAAGTATTGCTTTGATGCTTTCCCCTTACTTGTTTGGGTTAAGAACATCATTGGTTGCTAGATTCTCTCCCCTTAACCTAGGCTAGGTCCACTTGGCCCGTGTGATCCCATACCCTTGAAAGGTCAATTCTTCAAGAACCATTCGGGAAGCCAAGTTCAATAAGGATTTTAGGATTGGGAAACTCCTTTACAGCATATTCCTCTAACCTATCCCTCAAATCCTCCCCCCTGTATCTTAGAAATCTTTGTACTTGAAGAGAAAGCAAGCTCCATTCTTTACCCCCTTCTAGGAAAAGGATCAGTGGGGTCACTTCACATCCATTTGTTGATTCATCCTTCATAAGTGACTTCCATATACCAAGTCTCCTACCATTGGTGAAAGTCTATAAAGAGTAGGGAGTCTTAGCTGAGGTGACAGTGGGCTAAGCTCCAATGTTTCCCTTGGCCTAGCAGTTGTCCCCTTTATGAATCCTCTTTATGCCCCCTGCTAGTTTGAGCGATAACAGGAGGAAAATACAAATTTCAGATTTTCAATTTTACCCGCTTTGATAAGGTCATGAAGAACATGCCTTATAAAATTTCTTTTGAATATAAAAATCATTAAATATTTTTCTTTTACAAATACAATTTATTTTTCATCATTACAAGTACAAATGAAGATTATGAAGACCAACCATAGCTTAAAAATTCAACACTCCATCTTAGCTAGGGAGGTATTCATAATAACTATCCAAATGTTCTCTATATACATGATCTCTCTAAGAAAAGGTACAATTCATCGATAGCATCATCACCTAGGTCAACACCCTTGACCTATATCGGCATCATTAATAGGTACCACAACCCAAGTAGCTCTCCTAAATCCTAACCAATGGTACTCAGTCAACTAGTCATCATGATCCAATGGGCACCTCACCTCATGGTACTCCAACTAGTTCAAGGTTGCCATCGCTCATGGTCAAACCCTAGGGAAACCCATGTCCCAAATCCAAAGGCCTCGCTCTAGGCCATGATGTTGAAGAGGCACCCACTCCATGAGTGTTTGGGACGCAGGGACCATTCTCTCTAGAATGTTCGTCCCTCATGCTATCTCATCAACAATATAGGCTATGCTCCTGTTGTCACTAACAATCTAAGCCATGTCCCTGTTGTCCACCCATCAACAATTTGGGCCACACTCTTATTGTCACCAATGGTCCAAGCCATGCCCATATTGATGTCACACCAATACTCCTTCTCACTGATAGAAGGGTTCCCCACAAGTCCAAGCTTGGCTCTGAAGCATACAAACTTCACCCGAGACAGAGGATTTGTGAGAATGTTAGTGGTTTTCTCATCAGTGCGAATATATTGGAGCCTCACTGCTCCCTTCTGCACCAGATCACAAATGAAGTGGTACTTAATATCAAGGTAGGGAAAACTAGTTCTGCAAATAAGGGTTTTATTATTCTTCAGCAAATCTATAATTGAAAATTTACATAAATGGTTTGCCATAAACTGGACAAGCACCATAAAATTTTGTCCTTCACTTTTGCAAGCTAATTTGACCTCCCGGAAGCTATTCGACCCCTCATAATCAATTTGGCCCTCTTGTACGGCCCTGAATCATCCCACATGTGCGGCCCTGGAGAACAACTTGGCCACCATTGGAAACTCACACCACCTGTCAAAATAATTCAACCTCCACTAGAAAATCGATCTTTACTTGAAAACTCGACTTCTCTCATGCAAATCGATCTCTCTAGCAAATTTGGCCTCTCACTGGCAAATCAGCCTTTCTCTGTCAATTTGCACCAACAAGAAAAATTCAACCTCTGCAGAATAATTTGATCTCTCTCTGTCACTACGAAATTGGAAATCAATATGAAGAAATTCTCTTTATCAAATCAATCTCAATCACTACTGAACCCTCTAATGGTGTCAACCCACACTATCATTGTGCCTTTGCTCACTTAAATTGTGTCTCCAAGATGCCCATCGATTTCCTCTTATAATCTCTAGTTTTGCAATCAACTGCCACAATCTAATCACAATCGATGGCTAATATCATCTTGACCTCATCAAGTCACTTTTTTAGAAGTCACAAGAGTGAAATCAACTTATCTCAATCAATGTTTTTAAAACCGGAACCGGTGACTGGACCGGTCCACCTAATGAACCGGTTTACCGACCAGAACCGGTCTAACTGGGACTGGTTTGGTCTAAACGAACCTGTTTTAAAAAAATACATTAAATAATTTTTTTTTAATGAAACAAAACTATTTTTAAGATGTAAAACCATGATTCCAAGTCAATAGAGACAAAATATGCAAAGTTTTCTCATTTATATACCATGTAAAGGTGAATATATCAAAATGGCACTGAGTACAATACATATCATCGACAAATAGCAAAATACATAAGAAATGAGGCTCTAAATGGCCTATAAAGTCCAAAAACAATGTTGCAAGCTATGAGGCCATTGGCCTACTACAAGTCTACATTGTACACATGATCAATCATCAAGTTCATCACCACTACTAGACACAGGATCATCATTAGGAGCTACATAGACATCATCTGGTTCAGAGTCTGAGGATGCCTCAGCTTGATCTGCAACCTCAGTATCAATGCCACCAATGACAATAGAAGTGGACCTAATGGAAGCA
>APFE031535028.1:11550-32437 GCA_000404065.3 Pinus taeda | reverse complement strand
TTCTTATAATAGCTGAATGATCTTTATTACCAGTTATTGTTTGAAATCTCTTTAGATCGCATAATAGAAGAAATACACCCCGGGTTAGCGTAGATTAGATGTGTTGTTTCTCATTAGATTAAAATAGCATAGAGTTAGTTTAAAAGTCTGAATTAAATTAGCTTTAAGTACTCTTAGATCAACATCATCCAACTCTGCACACACACACAACCTTAGATTGGGAAACTGGTCCCATTATCCCCAGTCGGACCCGCTATACCAAACGGATAAGGAGATGCCAACCAAGGTCCGGACCGGGTGGGTATCCCCCTTGTTGTCGACCCGATTTTCGGGGCTTCAACACCATGTAGAAGTGTTTTGAGGCACTGAAAAAAGGTATGTCTTCTACACTTGCGTTGGAAACCCTAGATTTCACAAAGCACTTTGTGGTAGAATGTGATGCTTTAGGGGTTGGGATAGGTGTAATGTTAATGTAAAATGACTAACTAATAGCATTTGAGAGCTGAAAACTCAACAAGAGGGAATGTCTAAAATCTACATATGATAAAGATATGTTGTCCAGTATCCATGCGTTGGCTAACAGATAACAATACCTCTCAGTTAGAAATTTCCTAATACGTTGAGATGAAAATAGACTCCAATTCTTATTACAACAGAAAACATAATCGAATGAACACCAAAAATGAATGGAAAAACTTTCCACCTTTGATATGGAAATATTACACAGAAAGGGGAAAGATAATGTAGTTGCGAATGCATTCTCATGAAAAGATGATGAAATATGTGTGACAATCATGTTGATTCCTTACTGGTTAGATGAAATTTGGATTGAATATGCTAAGGATCTTGAATATTATTCCATAATCAACAATTTGGACCAAATTCCAAATTTTGAATGGAAAAATGACATTTTATGGTACAAGAACAAAGTTTACCTAATTCCATCATCAAAGTTTGAATGGGCAATTTTAAAGGAGGCACATAGTCCCCCGATAACATGACACATTGGATTTTTTAGAACACACCATGATGCACAACAACCCTTTTATTGGAAAGGGATGAGTAAAGACGTCTGATTGAAAATATAAGATTTTTGTTGTGGTCGACAATTAACTAAATATGCACATTTTATGGCAATAAAAAAAAAATCAATAAAACATATTTTTGATGTCTTCTATAAAATCATCTATGAATTACATGGTTTTTCGAAGGTCATTGTGAACGATAGGGATCCAAAATTTAAAGGAAAAAGTTGGAAATAATTTTGCAAATAAACTGAAATATTCCTTAATATGAGCTTAGATTACCATATACAAACATATGGCAAACAAAAGTTGCAAATAAATGCTTGGAAACCTACCTTCATTGTTTTGTGGCGGATAAATAGAACAAGTGGTTCTAATGGTTGTATTTAGTTGAATTACACCAATTTAGTATTCAACCTTAATCTTAAAATTAAATTATTATTATTACTAACCTAGATCCATCTTAACTTTGGATCTACCAAGTGCCGAGAAATATTTCAATCTCAAGTAATTTGATCCCTCTAAACGCTTAGATCCGGAGTTGATTGATTTAGTTTGGAGTAATTCCCCCCTTTAAATAGGCTACATTCCACATGAATATCAAGGGTAGTACCATGGGTTCTTTTTTATTTTAACATAGGGTTATTTTTATTTCTATTTCAATTTTATCTTAACTCTTCCACAAAAAATAATCAAAGAAAATAATACCATAGATTGATTTTTTTTTTAAAGCTAAGTAGGACCTTTCTTTCATTCATTCATAATTCAAGCAGGTTACATCATGATGGATCTTCCATGGCCTCAACTTGCCCATTGGGAAACCAGGTTTGTTGGCCATCAGAAGGCATTATAATCCAACCAAAATCAGAAGTCTTTAAGTCTGTCAAATTTGGCCTGGTAGGTCTTAATGTCTGAAATCCACAAAATATTTTTCATAATAACTCTAGAGCTACTTGTCGATATTTATTTATTTTTATTTTTTTCCTGTAAGCTAAGTAGGACCTTTCATTCATTCATTCATAATTCAAGAAAGTTACATCATGATGGATCTTCCATGGCCTCATCTTGCCCATTGGGAAACCGGGTTTGTTGGCCATTAGAAGGCACTATAATCCAACCAAAATTAGAAGTCTTTAAGTCTGTCAAATTTGGCCTAGTAGGTCTTAATGTCTGAAATCCACAAAATATTTTTCATACTAACTCTAGAGCTACTTATCAATATTTATTTATTATTTTTTCTTTCCTGTAAGCTAAGTAGGACCTTTCTTTCATTCATTCATAATTCAAGTAGGTTACATCATGATGGAGCTTCCATGGCCTCAACTTGCACATTGGGAAACCAGGTTTGTTGTCCATCAGAAGGCATTATAATCCAACCAAAATTAGAAGTCTTTAAGTTTGTCAAATTTCCCTTGTAGGTCTTAATGTCTGAAATCCACACTAACTCTAGAGTTACTTATCGATATGGACAACATAAAAAACTATTCAAAAAACTGACATAACCGAAAATGCTAACTAGTCCTCAGAGGACTCAATAGGCACAGGATCTTTTGTGCTAGACCCTGGGATTTCAGAGTAATGAGAACACCAGAGGTGCTGTTCAATTCGTCCCAGTCAAACATTCTGTTGCTAGACTTGGAATTGGACAAGTTGAAAGTCTTTTTGGATCTCCTACATAGTACGATCAATCTGCATGTATTCAGAGGTGTGCATGATGGATTTGGCCACCAAATTTTTCATCATCCAGTACAGGTGGATGGTCTGTTTATATTTGGTGACCCTACCATGACTATTTCCTAGGCTAGGAACTAGTAACTCATAGTCATCTTCTTGTGCCTCCTCCTCATCTTGGCAAGTAAGATCAGCCCCCCAACCTGCTATAACATGTCAGACCTA
Source organism: Pinus taeda (assembly GCA_000404065.3). Lineage (NCBI taxonomy): Eukaryota > Viridiplantae > Streptophyta > Pinopsida > Pinales > Pinaceae > Pinus > Pinus taeda. The sequence continues at coordinate 29,516 of APFE031535028.1, read as the reverse complement.
TTTTGGAATTCCCCTTACAAAAGCATACACAATGTCCCTATTAAGCTGAGCTTGGGATTTTCATCCAACTTTCTTGGGTTTTTGAGAGGAGGATTCCCCTCTCATGACCTGGGATCTCATTTTCCAATTCCGCTTGTGGCCATCCACACCCGGATCTCCTTTCACAGCTTATGATTGAGCCATCTCTGGCACAGTCACCTGGAAAGAAATGGAGTATCTCAGCTAGAACCACGTCCAAGAAGCCACCCACACCACAATGATGGGTCGCCTCGTATGTATTTGACACCTGAGACAATATTCAATAGCAGAAATAGGATTGATAGAACATTAGTCCCTGGGTAATGGAAAATAACATCAAACAGACCAGCCAACCTCCATCAGTGTTTCCTTCCCTGCGTTACCACCCTCTCCTGAACCATTACGCAAAGTAACAGAGTTCGGAGATGAATCACATTGTTCTCAATGGAAGAATCCCCTACCCCCACCATAGGCCACCCTCCAATTTGGGACATTATATATATATATATATCATAGCAACAACAATGAGACATAGCATATGCAACAGCCATGAGGGATTTACCGAAATCCATTCATACCCGACATAATTTCTTGCCAAACCACCCAGACAAAAGCAAAATATTCCCATTCTTTGGAGCAAGATATCATACAAGACAGAGACCGACACCGAAAACAATAATTCAGAATAGAATGTATGCTGCTTGACATTATTGTTATGTGAAACAATAATAGTAAAAAACAAATGAATCCTTCGAATTACCAAGACCATATACTTACAGTAAATCTCCATATTTTCAGAACTTCGGTAGGATAAAGGAAACAACACATACCCTTTACCCTTCGCCTGGTTGTCGATGCCAGATCCTCCCATATGGTCGTACCTGATTGCAGACCACGCCCCCAGAAATCTATCCTCGAGCTGGCTATTGTGCAGAGAGAATGAAACACCCCACACCAATAATTAACCAGGCACTCAACACTACCTTCTCTGTATTACTCTATCGGCACGAGTTATCGTCCTTCCACACCATGCACATTTTGTTAGTTATACCATCACTGCCACTCCATTTTCTTTCAGTCTAACAGGGCCTCATTCCTTCATAACTCGTATTAATTATCATAATCTTTGTCCCGGATGGCACTCCTGGCTGGATCACACCCTGATCGGGGTTCAGTTTTGCTACCGACCGTGGGGTTTTGGTCATTTCGTTGATCATTCTCCAGGATTGTGGTTAGATATCTAGCGCTTTTGGGGTACATTATTCCATTATGTTTTTAAGGTTGATCCCATATGAGCACACCCCCAATTAGAAAGAAAGTTAGCCTCTTTGTTGCAATTTCTAAGGACACTCGAGGGGATGATGTACTTGAAATCAGTTAGTAGAGTGCTTACTTCTTGAAAGATTCATGTTGTTCTCCAATACTGGCTTAACTTTTCCAAATTTTCTCCCTAATTAAGCCTTTTGATCGTGCCGATGACCAGAGACGATTCACCTTCCACTGCTAGCTTCTGGAATCCCAATCTTCTAACAATGAGGAGAGCTCGCTTTACCACATTATACTTTGCATCGTTGTTGCTCGCATAAGCACAGTCCGCTACATAAACATATAACATTTGGCCCAAGTGATTTTGAAAAATACCCCCCAAAGCAACATCTCCAGCATTACCCTTCGAGGCCCCATCAAAATTTAATTTAATAAAGACTAGAGGAGGCACTAAAATTTAGAAGGAGACGATTGGTGGGGGGGGGGTCTGTAACTTCTGGGATGTTGGAGCCAAGTTTAAGGTTGCAAGGATACCTGCTTCATGTAGTTCCACCTGCCAATCATCCAGAAGCCATTTCTCAGATAGGATTATTTCATGAATGTTCTATATGATCCCTTCCCACACCAATTATTGAGGAGTACTTTGAATTTTAAAAATCTTTCAATTCCCTTTCATCCAGAGAGCCCAAAGGAGGAAACCAAGAATATGTTCAAAACAAGGCTTCAGAAGAGCCCATCCCTCCCATTCTCAAGAGTTGATTTGATACTGGCATTGTCTCTGTCCATTCGACCAAATAAATTGGCCAATTTTTTCCAAAAGTGCTCTGCATAGGAACATTGATTTAACAGGTGTTCCCCATATTCAATGGTAGACTCACACATGTAGCATTGTGAGGGTCCTTGAAGACCTCATTTCTGAAGTTGGTCTCAGGTAAGGATTCTTCATCTCTAGACCATCTAGATAAAATGAGTGACTTTCAACCAATCTTGACCCGTCCACACCTTTCTCCATATGGGACTACCATAATCCTATGGTTCTTTCATGGATAATTTATAAACTTCTTTAATGGTAAAAATACCTTTGGACATATAGCCCATCTCAAATTGTCTCCTCCTTCTGGGACTGTCAGCTTTCCGGATTGTAGTTCTCGATTTAACACCATCCATTGTTCCGAGGTTGGAGGGTTAGGACAATCTTGCTTCTCTTTCCATTGTCTCCATCCATTGTTCAAACGTTGTTTCCAGAATTGATTCATCATGGTGCAGTTCAGGCTGAATTTTAGCTCTCTGTTGCCAAGAATCCTGCCAGAAGAGCGCAAGACTTCCATCTCGTACTTCCTAGAACGTATGAGTGAAAATAATATTTATATTAGTTGAGGTTAGATTCCATATTGATTAACCTTTCATGATTAAATGATTTCTTAATATGCCTTCAGGAGTATGGGGCATTTGATATTTGCGGGTCCATATGGTTTTCTAGATATCTTGTCCCCCTTAAATCCATCTCCACCAAAATTTGGCAGCCAGGACCTGGTTCCAAACAAAGGGCTCCCAGAGTCTGAGTCCCCCTGCCAGTTTGGGTTTAGTCACTTTTTCACATGAGACCAAAGCCCATTTTTTGGTCTCCTGAGCTCCTCTCCATGAATTATTTTTGAATATCTCCACCATTTTTCGCACAGGAAGCTTCAGGAGCAGCTAATGCAGACAACTAATAGATCGACATGGACTACAGGACTGGTTTAACAAGGACTAGTCTACTAGTAATGTTAAGGGTCCTAAAAGACCAAGCTTGAAGATGGGATTATAGATCCTTCCAAAAGACATTTAAGAGAGTATTTAGGACAAGGGGGATGCCCAAATACTTATCCGGTAAGAATCCAAGACGAAACCCAAGGGTTCTGGTAAAAAAGGATTGGGTGGTAGTGGGGGTGTTAAAAAAGTAAATATTTGACTTGTAACCATTGATAATTGTACTAGAGGCTTGCATGAAGTCGAACATGATTGACTTGAGGGTCTTGGCTTCCCCGAGGGTAACTTGATAGAACAACATGATGTCATCCACAAATTGTTGGTGGGTAAGCGGGAGGTCGTCTCCCCAAATATAGATGCCTCGGAGAGATTCCGAAAGGACTGTTGATTTGATGTATAAGAAAAGTCCTTCAACAGCTAGGATGAAAAGAAAAGGGGATAAAGGATCTCCTTATCTCAATCCTATGGAAGGGTTAAAGGTGAAGGACAGGGACCCATTTAGAAGAATAGAAAAGACGGGGATAGAGATGAGAGAGGAAACCCAATCGATCCATCGAGAATCAAATACAAAGGCTCGCAAAATGCTAAGGAGATAAGGCTAGATAATGTGGTCATAGGCTTTGACGAATCCAAATTAATGAGCATTCCTTTGGACTTAAGGTGTTTAAGGGAATGAAAAATCTTCTTGAGAGGTGATAATCCCATCTAGTATCTGACAACCTTGAACAAAACCAATATGTTCCGGGGAGATTAAAGTTGGTATAAGGTGTTTCAGCCTTTTAACCATAACCGTGGAAATAATTTTATAAGTGAAATTACATAAAGCAATCAGTCGGAAGCCTTGCAGTTCCTCCAACTGGGCTGATTTAAGAATTAAAGCAAGAAACATGGAATTAAGGCAATGATTTACCTGGGGGATTCGTCTGGATTCTTCCACAACCTCAAGCATGTCTTGGCCTATGAAATGCCAGGCCGCTTGAAAAAATCCTGCAATGAAACCATCAAGTCCTGGTGCTTTATTCCGGGCCATAAATTTAACCACTTCTTAGACTTTCTCCAGGGAGATAGCCCACATGAGAGTCATATTTTGGTCTCTGCTGACAAGACGAGGGATATGCCTAGAAATGCGTTGGATTGCTTCTGATCTTTCCTGATCTGGTTCCAAGAGTAGGGTATGGAAATGATTGACCAGGAGGTCCTCCATTTCCTCATGTTGAACCATCCTGTTTCTTGTTGGATCCTTTAAGGAATAGATTTAGTTCTGTTAGTGGTGTTGGATCATGGCTTTGTTAAAGAATTTTGTGTTTCTTTCTCCTTCTCTGGGCCACGCGTCCCTAGATTTTTGCTTCCAGAGGATTTCCTCTTGTTTTCTTTTTCTTCAATTTTAGGGTTTGTTGTCGCTTCAAATTGCACTAGTAGCATAAATGCTGCAAGGGAGATAGAAAGCCTCCTAGAGACAACGTTTGGGTTGATTGTAGCCTAGTGCCTAGGACATCTTAAAGAGAGGAGTGCTTTAGAGATAATCTATAAGGGGTTTTCAACACTCCAATTGTCACGTAAAAAGGTAATAGGATGGGCTTGGTTCACTAAGCCTTCACTGAGTTAGTTTCAAGCTAACACATAGATCCAAATGCTGGGGGTATATTTGGGAAAATCTCAAAGAGAAATGACCTCTTGTTCTAGTGGCCAACACACAACAATGAGACAACTTAAAATTGAAGTTGTAGAAATGGTGGAGAGGAGGAAAGGAATGAGGGAAGTAGATGCATAGGGCTATAACAAATAAAATCTTGAGCATCAATGTTCCAACAGAAATATGGAATTCAATGTATAGGGATGTAAACAACACAAAATCCTAAGCAAATATTTTCCAATAGAAATATGGAAGAGGGAGGAGGTGGAGTGATAGAAACAACAGAGTAATTATTGAGGTTTCATGTCTATGACATGGGTACCTCTATCACCAAACAATGTGAGAAAGGTTGTGCTCATACAAGTACTACATGATAATCTAATAACACAAGTAAATATGTAGTTACTACAGGTATTGTAGGCTATTAAACAACACAAGTAAATATGTAATACACACAGACATTGTTCTGTATTTAGCAGGCAGGGTAAATCCATGAACCAAGGAGAAACCAACAATCTCATTACACTATTTCAAATAAGGAAAAATGACTTATGAAATGAGGTTATAGAAGGGAAAACATACTACACATCGATCATGCTCGGAATCATCAAGAAATGCCATTTATATTAAAGGGTACAAATAACCAGTCCATACATTCAACACGACATCAATGAAGCCCCACATTCTTTAGAAGACTCCTTCCCTATCTACCACTTAAGACAAATATATATCAAGGTAATATGGAGTTATACATCATGCACACATGGGGCAATTCTGAGAATCGCTGGGTGGTGGGGTGATTCTCAGCCGGGTGGCGGGGCGATTCTATTGCCCCACCACCCAGCAATTCTCAGAATCGCCCCATCTACTATGAATCACCCCAAATAATTCTTACTGGGAATCCCATACGATATTAAGCTTAGAAATCCCGGAACAGGAGTTCCTCTTCCTCCTCAGAGACTAATACTTGTATATCGAACTGTGCATATAGATCAAAATATATATTCTTAAGTGAACTGGTAATTAATAGCTGTTTGTGGTTGGCAGATGAAAATCTATATCCATAAGTGGGCTTCCAGAGCCCACAATAAGCTGACCTTCCTTCTCACTCATTTTCAGGGTAGCTGAGCCATGTCCGACAACTCTATAGCATATCTTAGATATTTTATATAAGTCATTAATCACCAATCCTAGAAAGGAATTGAATTAGTCATAAGCATATATATTCTTGCTCCTTGAACAAGGAATTAATTAGTAGCTTGGTTTCATGGTTGAATTGCTAATTACTTGGTCACTTCAATGGTGGGAACCATGCCTTCAATCGTGGGAACTACTTCTATGTCTTGGACTTCTCTATCTCTTGAATCATAGAGGAGTAGAATTTATCAATTCATTGCAAAAAGTGCAGTCAATCGTTCGAGGGCAGACCCCACTCACTGTGCTAGGAGGCCGAGTTCTATTCTTTCTACAACTAGGTAGGATTTGAAGGAGCAATTAGCCAGGTTCATGGTAGGAGGAATTAGCCAGGTTTGAAACCATCACACGTTGGTGGAACCCATCCATCTTGGGATGACTCCCGACATATTGCTTCAGCGTTAGCTCATTAGACAATATGGAGCCACCAAATTGTCCCGTTCGATGAAAATTTGCAGCGATGCATGAATATTCATCGTTTCCATTATCTCCAACACCTTCATTGATTATGCCACGAGGGTTTCTGCTCTGTGCAAATGATTGATGGAATATTAAACTAATTTTTAATAATTAAATAGTTTATAAACCTAGTAACAATAATATGGCAATTGCAGTAACATTATAATGCTATAGGGTCAGTAGACTTACACCTAAAAAGCTATATCTTTATTTAGATTTGTACATAGATCTTGTTACCAAAACCTTCTTTTGGCATAGATCTAATTGAATTCCAGTACATTCATTTTCTATTAATATTTACGTCCACAAATGAATTCCCATGCATTTATTTGTTTAGAAATCCATGTCTGTGTAGGATATTCATAAAACAATTGAGCTGCAACTGATAAAATCTGCTCAACTTTTTTCTTTTGGGCGTATAGGTAACTTCGCTTAAAGACCAATAACGGTATTGGTGTAACATGAGCCAAGCATGCCAATACGTTTCAGTGAAGGAATTTGCAGATGCATTTCAATATTTTCACGTGGGAACCCATCTCACAGAAGAATTGTCAACTCCATATGATAAAATGAAATGCCATCCCGCAGCTCTCTCTACAGAAAAATTAAACTAATTTTTGTTGTTGCTGCTACAGTAGTAGCTTTAATGTCTTTGGGAAAAGAGGTAGGAGGTCGAGGCAGGTATTAAATCAAATGGGGAAAATTGAGAATAGTAGAGTTCCCTTTCAGAACAAAAGCTGCTACGTCATGCGCACATGGGGCGATTCTGAGAATCGCCCCGCCACCCGACGATTCTCAGAATCGCCCCATTTGCTACGAATCATCCCAAACAATGCTTATTGGGAATCCAATACGATATTAAGTGGAGAAATCCCAGAACATGATTTCCTCTTCGTGAGGTAAAATTTGCAGCAATGCATGAAAATAAGATATTTATTAGGGTTTGATGCAAATAGAAATGCAACACAAGAAAAAAATAGGGTTTGATTTGAGCACTATTTTCACAACCCGAAGATCACTCACCTGATTGCTGAATCCAACGCCGACGCCGAGAAGAATGCGACTGACTATAACCATGGCGAGATTCGTAGCTCCAACATTCAAGATCGCTCCTAGGAGGAAACTGAGGCCTCTGACGATTATGCTTACTCTTCGCCCCTTGCTTTGCGTTACATGCGAGGCCTCAAATGTGGCAACCAGGCCAACAAGATAAAGAGACGAAGTGAACAAAGTGAGCAACTGGTTGTCGTATTTGCAGCATAGTTACCAAATACGTCCGAATCAGGGAAAAAAATTCGGAAATTCGTCAATTCAATTCGGAGAGAGAATTATTCGAGGAAATTTGATTCGGTTCATTTACGGTTTTATTCATTTGAGCCTTATCAAAGAAAGAAATACTTCATTGTGAGGAGAACTAGCTTCCGAAACGTTAGTGCTTTTTAAGGAGTCAGGAGTTAGTGTTAGTTTCTAGACGTTAGGATGGCTTTGCTCAAGATTCTTGGACATATACATATAATGTTAAGGTCTAAAGTTTGAATACATAGTTGTGTTTATTTAAAAAAAAGAAATGGAAAAAAATGTGTAAATTGGAAAAGTTTTTCTTTTCAATTTCAATTTGTTTTGTAGTGTTGGAAAAATAAGAAAAAAAAAACTTGAGCCTGGTTACTATTTATTTTCTAAATATATTTATATTTTGAAAGATTTTAAATAAATAAGTTTAGAATAGTGATTTTCTAAATATGTATTTATCTATTAGACTTTTTGGATTTAAGTTCTTATTGGGAAGAGGAAGTATGGGTATTTTATTTTTATTTGTATCTTAAAAGTGGTTAGATAATATGGAATTATTTAAAATTATTTAAAATCTAAGATGAATTAGAAAAAAATAGTGGAAATATCTTATTATTACAAAAAATAAAGGATATATATTCAAATTTTTATGATGTATACTATCGATTTTTTTCCAAATTAGAAAATTTTCATTCGAATTTTTATCGTATCCAATTGAATTTGAATCCGAATTCGAATTCGAACTTGGTAACTGTGATTTGCAGTAGTCTGTTTCACGTAGGTGATGTTGCTTTCATCGGTAGACATGTGGAAAAAAATTCTCGAGGAAATCGTCCATGGATGTTACACCGCCTGTTACACATTCAAAAACCCCCAATTAGTTTTCAATATGTCGGCAATTTTCTAGATTTTTAAGCTCCACCTACAACCTAAAGCTACTTCTGCACACATAAATCACAGTGAAATGTTTGTAGAGACAGTGAGATCTTTTGGAGTGAAGTAATTGTGCAAATAACGAGTCATTAAACATGAAATATCCAGATTGAAATGTTCAAATTTTGAATCATTTTGCCTGAATTAAAATATTTGTGTTTGTCTCATCATAATCCAACAACTGCTGAAAGAAATTGTATGTACATTTAATACATAATGGGTACATTTAATATAGAATGGGGAATTCTGAGAATAGCATAGTTCCCTCTCAGAGCAAAAGCTGCTACGTCATGCGCACATGGGGCAATTCTGAGAATCGCTAGGTGGCGGGGTGATTTTGAGAATCGCCCCACCACCCGACGAATCTCAGAATCGCCCCATCTACTACGAATTGCCCCAAACAATGCTTATTGGACATCCAATACGATATTAAGTGGAGAAATCCTAGAACAGGAGTTCCTCTTCCTCCTCAGAGACTAATACCTGTATATCGAACTGTGCATATAGATCAAAATCTATATTCATAAGCGAACTTGTAATTAATAGATGTTTGTTGCTGAGAGTGTTTGTACTGGTTGGCAAATCAAAATCTATATCCATAAGTGGGCTGCTAGAGCCCACAATAAGCTGACCTTCCTTCTCACTCATTTTTAGGACAGCTGAGCCATGTGGCTGCCTCCCGACATATTTATGTCGGCATTAGCTCATCAGACAATATGGAGCCACCAAATTGTCCCGTTTGATGAAAATTTGCAGCAATGCATGAATCTAATCGTGAGGTAAACGCTCTAATTGTGGGCAGAATCTAATCGCAAGGTAAATTCAAATTTAAATTGGAGGAAGAGGCATCTCAAGTTCAGTGCGGCCACCTTTACCATGGTATGGCAGGTGTGGGAGGGTGGGTATGGGTTTGATAGTTGATGGTATGGACCAGAAGAAAACACTTTTACCACATTTTGTTCGCACACCCAAAAATTTACAGGAGGAAAATTTTATTCAGTTTCACTTGGTCGGTTGTATGGTCTTCAATGGGAAAATGTTGCCAAGGGTGTACTTCACAGCTCCAAATATTCATAATGATGCAAATCTGACCATAACCATAATTCATGATGTGATTTTTCATTGGTCTGGTAATCTTCCTGAATTTTTGTATCTACAATTGGACAACACTTGCCGTGAAAACAAAAATCAGGTTATTTTTGGATATCTAAACATGCTTGTTGAATTGAGAATTTTTCAAAAGGTAAAGGTTGGTTTCCTTCTTGTTGGGCACACTCATGACCATATTGATTAGATGTTCAGTCATTTTTCAGTCACATTGAGGAGAAAGGAAGTTGGGAGCTTGCCATCACTAATTGAATGTATTAAGAAATCATACATGCCAGAGCCTACTTTTGATGTGTTGGAAGAAGCTGTTGACATGCAAAGGTTTATTCTGGGATCATATGGTGAGGGGAAATGCATTGAACAACTTAATGACATTAGCTTCCAACATCAATTTCGTATCAAAAAAATTAATGGGAAAACACTAATATGGGGCAAAAAGTATTCAACTACTGCAGAATGGGCATCGTCATCAGGTTTGCAATTTTTGAAGTTCATTCCAGATCATCCAATATTTGCATCAAAAATATTGTTATTAAAATCAGTTGGTGAAGTTCAGAATGCACACAGACAAAATAGAGATATAAATTATTCTTATTGCCTGGAAGAAATTAAAAAATGTATTAGATATACATATGAGTACTTTGACATTGATGATTTAGTTTGGTGGGAGTCATTTTTAAATAATCAAAGTGATATCATTTCAACAACAACAAATGAAGATATACCTTTGAAAAATCCACTTATATGGCCACAAAATGTGTTGAATGAACATGAGGAAATAAACATTGTTGAACATCAACAATCTCAAGGTATTATTAATTATTCACAGGCAGAGGAAAGAGATGTATATTGGTTCCATAAGATCTCGTGCACAACGTGAAGCCATGGAAGACCTTTACATGGGTTCAGTACAGGATATTAAGGAGGGTTGCATGATTGCAGTGCTAGCAGATGGAGATCCCAATGGCTATCCATTATGGGTTGCTAAAGTTATAAAGGTATTTACAGAAAATGAGGATGTTACAAGTGTTGAAGTACATTGGTATGCCACAAATACACACCCATTCAATGGTGTGTATAAGCCAGAGATGGTAGTTGACAAAAAAAATGGTGGAAAAAGAAAAAGAAAGGGTACAAATATAAATCACCGCCGCACAGACATATTACAATTGGAGGATGTTGACATACTTGTTTATGACTTCAATTTAACAAAGAGAGGAACTCTTCACTTCAAGACGATAGAGATTCTGAAAAGGTTGTTACCAGAAGGAACAATGTTGAGATGGGAGTCCGCTGAAACTATTCGTAGATCTAGAAGAATTTTGAAACCTAAAATTTTGGGCATGCATGTGGACTAAGATGGGGCACTAGTTGATGAAAGAGAAGAATATGGAACATCTTCATCAGCATCCAGTCACTCATCTGAAGATGTGAATTCTGATGGTGTGCAAGAAAATATGAGTGATTTTGAATAATTGTTTAAGACAATTTATATAACTTATGTATGCATTGTATCTTGAAATAAAATTAATGATCTCCATATGGTGTTAAATGAGAAGTTATGAGGAATTTTTATGTTGTTGGATTATATGTCTTAATTATGATAATTTTTATTGTTTAAAATATCTACAATGTAATATTAAATTAGAGATATAATGTATGTTTTATTCAATATACAAATAATGACTTTTGAATTCATTTAGTGATGTAATTTGTTCATAATGTCATGGTTTTTTAATTTTATTGTTGAAAAAATTTCAATTTCTTTTGTATCTAGCATGTTATGGTTGAGAACATGTTGAATTTATACTTAGGAAAGAAAAATGATATTCTACCAAAAACATTAATGTGTTTTTTTCCTCATAAACAACTTTTTTTGGCACATAAAAATTTGGTATTACTAGCATTTTTTAAAAAGTTTGAAAATTGACCCTAAAAAAAAAATCATCGTTCCAGTATCATCACTTTTTCGTTTTGAAGCTATATTTTGCACGAAAATTTTCGTAGTAATTTTCGTATTCACTGCCATTTTTAAAACATGTTCAAAATTGACCCCTAAAAAATAAAAGCATCGTTCCAGTATACACACTTTTAGTTTTTAGCACTGCTTTTGATGTTTTTTCGGGGTTTTTTGGCCAGAGTTCCCGTTTTGAGTTTATAGTTCCCGTTTCAAAGTTTACATTGTTAATACCCGAATCAATCAATACTATTACCTTTTTCTTCTTGATATGTCCTTCTACCTTGAGAGTAATTCCTACCAATGCATTACAAGATATGGTCAAATTCATTTCTTCTTTCTCTGGAGTTGGTTCCTAGTATATATCCTCTTCTTTTGACATTTCTTGTTCTTTTTCTTCCTCCTCTTCACAATCTATGTAAATTAATTTCTTCTCAGCACACTTATGACCTTGACTGTATTTTCTATCACAACTGTAACAAAGCCCTTTTGCTCCTTTTTCTTCCAATTTTTGTGGTGTCAACCTTGTAGGTTTTGGAAGGCTAGGAGCAACAAAACTTCCATCTTAATAGTTGTGAGTGGTAGGCTTCCTTGTTGGGATAATTTTGCTTTCAATTTTTCTTGCCAACTTGAATACCTTCTCCAATGAATAAGGTTCCAAAATCCGAACCTCATGTTGGATGTTATCCTTTAAAGTCCCTATGAAGACATCAATCCCATGCTCTTCTGGAATATCATTTACCCTTATATTCAATTTTTGGAAGTCCTCAATGTGCTCTGCCATTGAACCCTTTTGTTTGAGATTTATCAATTAGTTAAAGAAGGTGTTGCTCTTTGTATCCTCATAAGGTGCTATCATTTCCTCCATAAATATTGACCAAGTGACAAGTGGTTTACAAGAAAAAATCCATTGATACCATATAAACCGATTAGGTCCTAAATATAAAGTTGAAATGCATACCTTTTGTGTGTGTTGCACATTATGAAGATCAAAATATTGCTCCATTTGTAGTATCCATGTTACCGGATCCTTGCCATAAAACTTCCTCATATAGATATTTGGAATATGGTGGGTCTTCAATCAAACATTAGAGTTTATGAAATCATGATTAACATTTATTTTGTTATCATAATTAGTTTCATCTAATACCTTTTCGCCATTAGGCATCATTTCTTGTAGCAACTTTGTCAAACCTTCCTTCAGACGTTCCATGTCTACTTTTAAACCATTATTCAAATATTCCATGTTTCCTTTCATGCCATCCTTCAAAACCTTCCATGTTTGATTTTAAACTATTCTTCAAACCATCCATCTTTGCTTCTATTTCATTTTTGGTTACTCTTTGTGAAAGCGAAATTTGTTGCACTTGGGCTCGTAATTTTGATATATCGTGTTGCATTTATTCCTCTCCTTCATGTGTCATAGTAGATATTTCTGGTTGCTTAATAGGTGTTTCCATTTTATTTCTTCGAGGCATTTTAAATGAAACAATGATACCTAGGCTTCAATATTCCCTTTGAATCACTTCAAACTGATTTTTCAAACAAATTTTACGCAATTTAAAAAAAAAATTCTTGCTTTTAGGAGCTCGATCTTGAAAAGATTGTAAATCTGTAATTTTGGATCTCCAAGTTCTAAAATTTCTTCCTATGGTATCTCTCTTCATCCTCTTTCCAACCCAAGAAGTCTGATCGGTATTGGATCCTTCAAGAAAGAGTTATGCCAAATCTCCCACGATGACCTGATTATGGACTGGTTTAGTAGAGCGAAGTTGTACGGGATGCCATGTGTCATTATTTCAACCTTCGGCCTTGAAATTTCTACAAGAGAAATTAAAGTTTGTGAATTTATCCACTTTTTACATAATTTAAATCCGATGCCTGAAACAAAAGTTATTACGATTTTACCTAGGTCACCTGTTTGAGATAGAATTTTGGAGCCTGGAAAAATCCGAACTTCCTTAGAGCATATCTCCGAAAATATAGAAAACCAAGATATGATTTTTTTACAAGACCTTATCTGTGATTTTGTCTCCACGTGGTAAAATTTTCATCTTCTGAAGCTTTGTAGAATAAAATTATGATGATTTTCCCTAGGTCACTTGTTTGAGACAGAATTTTGGAGTCGCGAAAACCCTAACTTCCTCAATTCATATCTCTGAAAATATAGCTAACGAAGATTTGAAATTTTTACACAAAGGTATATGAGATTTCGACTCCACATAGTAAGAATTTCAGCTTTTGAAGCCTAGTAGAAAAATAGTTATAGTGAAAATTCTAATATGACCTATTTGGAGAAGCGAAACCTTAGAATCCAAAGCTATGATACCAAATGTTATGCAAACAACTCACAAAATAGAAGAAGTGATAGATCAACAACTTCAAAATTAGCCTCTTCGAGGGGGAAACCTCATTTACATTACACAAATGAACAATTCTTGGATGATTGAAATGACAAAACCTCCTTTCTATATATAAGAGTGTAAGGGATCACAATATAATCAGAGTCGACATAAAAATAATAATGTAAGGGCACAACAATAACAATAGTGGGCTTCTATGGGGAACAATAATAACAATATGGGGACTACATGGGCACAACAATAACCATAAAGGGGCTACACCAACAATAACAATGAGGGAATACACTAGTATTATAGGGACCTAACATGCTATGTCTTGATATATTTGGTCAAGTTTTAGGGCTCACATCTAGGCCATATAGAGATGCCATTGGTGTATGATTGAGAAAGAGCGAGGTTTATATGCTACTTTCTATGGCTGAGAGTTGAGTCAAAGTTGTTAGGGTTTGGATAAAGTTTGTGTTGCAAGTTGAGATCAAAGTTATGTGTTGAGGACAAGTATGTATTATGGCTAAGTGTATCGATATATGGTGTTGTCATTGTTTGTATAATTGAATGGAATATGCTATAGATAAGTCATTGAGTAGAGCGTTGTTGAGGTTTTCTACTAGGGTTTACCAATGTTGATGTATTGGGCAGAGCTAGGGCTTATGTTGTAGAGTTGTTAATTTCCAGAGTTTGTATTTTACATTAATCTATTGAAAACAATATTACAAATATTGGATATAAATAGAGGTAGTGCAGTGATAGTAAAAAACGGTGGATAAGAAGCATAATTTATCATGTTTTATAATATTAAGGGTGGCAGGGTGGTGCAAGGTAGTGATTGAAGTCTCCTTTAGGTTGGAGCTTGAGAACACTTCAAGGTGGCAAGGTGGTGCTAGGGTAGATTGGTGCTAATGGAGTGTTAGAGGATCCTTTCGGTTGAAGCCGTTTAAACTAGGGTGTTAGCTCATCCTTTCAGTTAGAGTTGATAAAATGAGGGGGCTAGAGCCTCCTTCTTGTCATTACTGGAGAATCTTGAAAGTCAGAGCTTCATGTTGATGTAATTTTCAAGAAACATTAAATGTGTTCAATGGTTTTTCTCCCAGAAGGGTTTCCACCTAAAAATCCCTTGTTTACTATTTATGATGTTATGCATTGTTGAATGGTATTGTTAACCATTTAATGTTTACATGATATGATTAATTGTTAAAAAATTTCCAATGATGATTAACCCCCCATTTAATATTGGTGAATATTCGAACAACCTATTTAATAGAGGTGGACATGTCCTTATATTTTTGAAGCCTCTGTTTATGTTATTTTCTTTTTTCAAACACAAAGCTTAAAACTGGGCTTACTTTTGTTATCTTTTTAACTGGTTTTCCCCTCAAGGTGTCATTTCTTAAACTCAACAGATAACATCTTTCAAGTTTTGGTTCTTTGTACATTTGATGAATCATCAATGAAATATTAATTTACAAAAAAATATGAGCAAAGCATTATTATCTTTATGACATTTTAATTAACCCATTATAATTCACAGTACAAAGTTATTAACTATCAATGTTACATTGTTTAGTATTACAATGAAGTATAAATCCCAAGTACAATTGTTAGTTAATGAAGTAAAAATTTCAAATTCAATTATTAGACTATATGCAATATAAATGTTAAGAATATAATATATATATATATATATATATATATATATATATATATATATAATTTATATATATATATATATATATATATATATATATATATATAATATATATATATATGAAATAATAAATAATTATTGCTAAATAAAGAACGAGTTCTTATGAACTTTATAGTGAAGTGGACATTGGCCAATTCCTAAAACACCTTTGCGATACTAAGAGGGTTGGAGATGAAAATCACTTTATCTTAAATTGTTTAGCTTATTGTTGGGGCATAAGGGTGACATATGGTTTAGAGTTAAGCCAACAAAGCCTCTCTTGTAATACTTTTTTGCAACTGATGTAAAATATTCAAAGGAAATTGTGACAAAATAAGGTCCACCTATGGAAAAAATTGGGCTCGTCGTTCAATGCTAGTGTCTAGAAAATACACTTTGGTGGGTGGAACATATAGGGTGCAGTGTTCTGTTGAGGCTGTAGAAGGATGTGACTTTTCTAGTCTAATTTTTGGCACAAGTGGTGCAGTGGCTGCCTCCATTGTAGTAGTGTGCTCTATTGCACTCGATGGAGTTACCAAAGTTGTTCCAATTGTTGTAGTATTTCTATTCTTGTGTCGCTTTTTAAATAATAGTGACGAGAGGGGAAATTCCCTGCTCAATTGCCTCTTTTATCTTCTCAAAATTTTTCTGTAAATCTTCTTCTTACAGAAAAGGTGTCTCTGAGATAGTCAACTTATTAGGCTTTTGGTTCTCCTTTTCCCCTTGTTGTTGATCTTTTAACCATCTCTTTTTTCCTATTGGCATTGTTTCTCCTTCTCTGAGTCCCATTGTGGTGTGTTGGGATGCTCTTCTTTGTTCTCCTGTTATTGTTTCTTGGGACGTTCCCCCTATTATGGGGCATGTTTATTTAGTTGTCATGGATATCAGTGCTCCTCCTCCTTGTCACTGTAAATGTTTACTACCTTTAGTTGTTGTTTAGTAGGCAACCTGCGCCATTCTTTTGGCCATTTGTTGAAAATATGTGACATAGTTTCCTCATTGATCTTGTATGTGCACTTCAACCATTACTTTGTTGAGTTTGCATGGGCTTGTATATACATATGATGTGGTGTGGCGCGAAACATTGATACTACCTTGTAAGCCTTTACAACTTGTACTAGAATGTGTGGTACCTTCATTATAGACTAGTTGATGTCCTCTTTCCAAATGTAAAACTTAACATTGGTATCTATCTGATGCTTCTTATTTGAGGTATGTTAGAGTGACCCAAATCTTGTTGCAACAAATTATTGCTTGTTTGGTGGTGGAATGTGAGTGTCCTTAGGAAAATACCATGCTATCAAATCTATGAGGATAAAAAACCATGCGTAGTGGAACTTGACATTTTCATCTTGGGATTTCAGGCATTCCTGAGTAAATTGGTTAAGGAGGAATTTTTCCTATTTAATTTATGCCCTCAATGTACTTTGCTGTTGTAGTTAACATGCCCGCCAGGCACTAATATTTTTTGCATTATCTGAGCAATTTTCATGCCATTAGTTGTGTGGTGAATTGCACATGTTCATTGTTTATGGAGGATATTAATAGCCTCCACTATTTCCGATTCGTGTCATACTTCCCTGCCATATCCTTGGTGAGTGCCTTTTCATTTTTCTTATCAAAGAGAGGCTTTAGATCCTCTCAAGCCAAGGGTATACCTTACTTCTAGATATAAGGTGGGAATCGATTTTGATGACTCATCCAACAACAAAAATATGCCATGTACACAACCTAACAAAAGTTTGACAAAAATATTGACTTAAGGACTTTGACTAAATTGAGGGATGTCCAGTAAGTTTAGAATTCCTGATTTTTCCAAAATTGTAGCCCATTTTCATGGTTCACAAACTTGTGGACACCTTGGTTGCATTTCAATGTTAAGATATTTTTCTTGTGTAAATTGAGGTAGCTTGGCATGGCATGAGACATCATAGTCATTAAACTTTATTTTTTCCACCATGCCAAGCATATCACCTTGCTTGAGAACCCCTGATGGAGTTGGGGTCATTTGTAATTTGCACTCTGGATCCTTTGGTAGTTGGACTGTTGGTCTTGCAGCCAATGCAAAAGGTCTTGAATTTGGTGATGGGGGCGGTACAGTGTTATGAAACCAGCTCAAGGAAAAGATAGAAAAGATAGATCAACGCCTTAAAATTCAGCCTCTTCGAGGGGGTAACCTCCTTTACATTATTGTTACAGGGAATAGTGTCCACTCGGATGCTGCTATTACCACTAAGATGGGTGGCTATCTTAGAAACAAACAAGTAAAGTCTACTTTCGTTTTCCTTTATGAAAATAGACAAGAGGAGAACC
>APFE031535022.1:6507-37349 GCA_000404065.3 Pinus taeda | reverse complement strand
CATGATCTGATGTACTTCCCAACATCCTGTCGAAGATTCGGCCAATAGAAATACTTTTGCAACACTGCCACCGTTTTCTCAACCCCAAAATGCCCAGCAGCCCAACTGCAGTGTGCTTCCCAAATCATCTTGGCACGCTCGCTGGAAGGAACACAAAGGTGACCCAGGTGGCATAAAATGGCATCCTGGAGGTGAAAATCTGGAACATGCTAGCCCTCCAAGAGTGTCTGGTATGTGTGGCCGAATTCTAGGTCGCTTTTGTAGAGATGTGGCTAGTCAGAAGTCTCATGCCCACAAGAGTTGAGCACGGTGGTTAATGCCATGATCGGTGGTCGACTGAGGTAATCTACAACATTATTGGTGCTGCCCTTCTTATATTTGATATTCAAATGGAACTGTTGCAGGTATGTGGACCACTTCTGATGGCGATCATTCTGCAATTTCCCTTGGGTCTATATGAACTGCAAGGGTCGGTGGTCTATGTGGATGACCGTTTCCTTCCCCAAAATGTAATGCTTCCATTGTCGGCAGGCCTGCACAATGGAATACATCTCTTTATCATAAGTGGGATACTTCCGGACTGTTTCTAAAAGTGTTTCACTATGATATGCCACTAGATGCCTGTGCTGAGTAAGGACTGCCCCAATAGCATAGTCAAAGGCATCTATCTCGACCTCAAATGGTTGTTGCAAATCTGGTAACGCGAGCACTGGTGTTGTGCAGAGGCGATCTTTCAACTCTATGAATGCCTTCTATTGAGATTCAAACAAAAAGAATTTTTCTTTGTATCCTCCCTTGGTGACTTGACTCAAAGGCCAAGTGATATGAGAAAACCCCAACACGAACCTACGGTAGAAGTTGGCAAGACCTAGAAAGTTGCGGAGCTCTGTCAAAGTGGTTGGAGATGGCCAATCCCGAATGACTTGGATCTTGGCTGGATCCACATGCACCCCCTGTTCATCAACAATGTATCCTAGATACTGAACCTGGGTCATGCCAAAAGTGCATTTCTCCAAATTAGCACACAGCTTGTGTTGCCGCAGTTGTTGGAGGACCTGTCGGATGTGGTGGAGGTGCTCTTCCCAACTCTGGCTGAAGATCAGAATTTCATCCAAGTATACCACTACAAATGAGTTGGTGAATGGCCGCAAGATGTCATCCATTAGCCTAATGAAGGTTGCAGGAGAATTCGTCAATCCAAAAGGCATAACCAACCATTCAAAAAGGCCCTCCTTGGCTTTGAAGGCAGTCTTCCACACATCAGAGGGTTCAATTGGTACCTGGTGATATCTTGACTTCAAATCAATCTTGCTGAAATATTTCGCCCCCTTTAGTTGGTCCAGGAGGTCGTCAATCCACGGGATTGGGTACCTGTTACGGACAATGATTTTGTTCAGCGCTTGATAGTCAATACAGAGTCTCCAAGTGCCATCCTTCTTCTGTACCAACACGATCGGGCTCCCATAAGGTAATGAACTTGGACGGATGTGACCTTTCTGCAGGAGCTCCTGAATGTGCCTCTTGATTTCATCATTCTCCAGAATGGAATGCCGATAAATTGGTCCATTGGGTAGCGGCGCACCTGGGATCAGATCGATGGAGTGCTTGACCTGACAATGCAGAGGAACCCCTATGGGGGAGGTGAAGATGTCCTTGTATTCCTCCATGACCTTCTCCATCTGTAGTTGTCGTGCGGAGGGGCCCTATCTGGAGGCCGTAGCCACCGTCTTCTTTTTTCCTTGAGGGCGTATCATCAGGAAAAAAAAATTCCCAGGAAACAAGCTTACCCCATTGTTTTGCAATAATCAAAGAGATGGCAGTAGGTGGTGCTACCTCTGGTATCCTGTACAGCTTATTTCCCAATGTAATAATAACAGCACGGGACCTTGATTCATACACAGCATGTCGCTTCCACAAGTATGGTTGTCCTAATAATACATCAAAAACTTCAAGGGGAGCAATGTCACACATTACCTCATCCATGAAGGGCTTCATTTTGTATGGAAGGCGACACTGTTGGCTCACGCGAAGATCCCGCCCTTGGTGAAGCCACTCGATGGTGTATGGTTGTGGATGTGCTATGATTGGTAAGCCCAACCACTTCACGACCTCTACCAAAATGAGGTTCTTTTGGCTTCTGCTATCGACAATGAACTGTAGTGGGGAGCCCTTTACCCACATCTGGGAGTGGAAGAGACGCTCCTCCTCCTCTAGATCTTCAGGTTCATTTTTCTGGATCTTGGCAGTTGCAACAGTGGCGTTGGGATCCGCATCAATGATCTGCTTCCCTTTGTCGTTCCCCTTGTCAGGTTATGACTCAGAGTCAGAACATGCATCTGATTCTAAAACCTTTAGCTCAGCCACCAATGACTGCTTATCCCGACACTAACTTGTGTTGTGAGTGGAGCTCTTATGGAACTCACACCATTTTCCCATTTCCTTTTTCAGCTTCGTGGCGCTGTTCTTTACTTGCAGCTTTGGCAGGTTGTCTTCTACTGCCCCGCCTTGGCTTTGTCCTTTGTTCTGTGGTTTAGGGGCACCTTTCCCTTGCTTTAGATTCACAGATCCAAAGTCTCGCTTCTTTTGTTTAAACTTTTTCTCGACCTTGACGGCATATCGGTATGTTGTGCCGAGCGAGGAGATGTTCAGGGATTCTATTTCTTCCTGGATGTACTTGTGTAGGCAGCCGTGGTATTTGAGTATCAAGTGCTTCTCCGAATCCTTGATCCCCAACTTTGTGCGAAGGGTATGGAAAATATTGGTGAACTCCGGCCCGTCTTGGTCCCTTCCCTACCGCAGCGTGGTCCACTTTATGTATTCATCCTCATAGCTTCCGACAGGGTAGTACTGCTCCTTGATGGCCTCCCGGAATGAATTCCAGGTGGGTGCGGCTGAAAATAGTGAGCCGGTACTTTCATGCTTCTGCTCGCAGTAGGTTTCCCACTAGTCCTTGACGTGGGGGGCTACTTTGAGAAGAGCAAAAACAATCTTTTCCCGACTCGAAAATTCATGAACAGAAAAATAACCCTCTAGTAGATTTAACCACTTATCTACAGCATCTACATCTATCTGACCCTCGAATATGGGGATTTCAAAATTAACTTGTACCTTAAAGGGCGTGGCGTTTCCAGAGTAGCTGCTAGAAGCTGATGTGTCGCTTCTCGGTAGCCGCTGAAGGATCTGGGCAAAGTTGTCCATCATTGTGCTCCGTTGTCACTCGAGGGATTCTTCAAGCAAGATTTTGATAGGATCTCCTGCCCCCTCATCTTTCTTCTCATCCTCCATGGGAGGTCGTCAGGATTTGCGAGGCTAGTCTTGCAAAGGTTTGACCAGTTAAATCCCTAACTCCTTATATCTCGACCTCATTGGGGACATGCAAAGAAAAACAAAGAAAAAACAGACCGTTGTGATACCACTGATCTAGATTTAAACAGGAATGCAACAAAACACACAGATAACCATATACACAAAGATGCAGCGGAAACAATGCTTCATTTCATTAATGGAGAATACCGAAATATGCTTACAACCAGAAATGGAAATAAACCAGCTAAGGCGATGGTAGCTTATCTCTGAGAAGAGATGTGGTGACTACATGCCTCTGAACTGTGTTACAATGAGGTTTGGAGGCCTATTTATTGTTGAGAAACAATGAAAAACCCTTCACATCCCAAAACCTAACCCTAGACGATGAAATGCCAAATTGTGGGCCCCATTTGGGTAAATTGGTACATCAATTTCCCGGGGTCGTAACTTTGGCATATGATCTCTGTTTGACGCATACGATAGCTCGTTAGAAAGATATATCTGAGAACTACCACTTTAGGAAGGGAAACATCGGTCCATGGACCCATGTTGCCCCCATATTTCACAAAAACGTCATTTAGGGCCTAAAAACGGTTCCGGAAGTTCAGGACACGAAAAACTATTAAAAATAGTAAGTTGTGCTACAATTAAGGAAACTGAAAATGCTGAGAGAAACAATGATGGGGGTCCAAATGGACTTGGCAGGTGGCCACCAATATCCACTTGGATCAGCTATGCTATCCATTGCTTATGAATCGTAAGTTCTTTGAAGATCTGCTCGCAAGCCCCGCATTCAATAATCTGCTTGAGTTAGCCTAGAAATTCATTTGTGACACCATGTTAAGACCAAGCCCCGCATTCAATAATCTGCTTGAATTAGCCTAGAAATTCATTTGTGACACCATGTTAAGACCAAGCCCCGCTAAGACTACAAGCACTAGAGGAACTATTGCATCTGGAGGAATTGCTTTAGAAGTTGGGAGCATGGAGGCTCAAAATCCTATTACTACGGTGCCAAGGTCACCTAGGCCAAAGCCTACACCTATGAGAGAGACCCAAAATCTGAAGAGAGAAAAGAAGAAGAGGCCAGTGCCAATGCTCAAGTCGCCTAGGAAGAATTCTACTTCCCAGATGCAAAAGAAGAATAAGTAGCATGAGCAGGTTGTAGATTTGGAGGCTAAAGAGGGTGCTGAAGATATAGATGCTAATGGAACGGAGCCCATCACCAAGTTTTCATAATATATCCCTCTTTGTAAGGGGAAGGATAAGGTCACTAAGGACCTAGACTCAGAGAAATTCATCATTCACATGTCCCTGTTGCCAGAGAAGATAACCTTCGAAGGTTCACACCTGGCATGGGTTCCCATTTTAAAGATGGAAGATTGGGACTTGGTTGACCATTAGAGGTTCCCCCACATTGCAACAGAGATCTATATGAGACGAGTGTATTATAAGGACTCAGGTGTTACTGGGTTGGAGTTAGTTGAATGGATCTATGGAGTAGAGCAATCCGGGTTGTTGAACCTGCTGTAGGTACCCCACTACCAGCACGCTAACATTAATGCCACCTGTATACGATAGCTACTTACTTTGGTGCTTTATGGGTGCTTGTGGCTTGGTAGGCC
The DNA here is from genome assembly GCA_000404065.3 of Pinus taeda. Classification (NCBI taxonomy): domain Eukaryota; kingdom Viridiplantae; phylum Streptophyta; class Pinopsida; order Pinales; family Pinaceae; genus Pinus; species Pinus taeda. The sequence continues at coordinate 32,418 of APFE031535022.1, read as the reverse complement.
TATCCCCATCATAGATATGCTCATCCACGGGATCATGCACCTGCCGCATGAGGGCTTGAATCTGACCAAGGAGTTTGGTGGAAAGACAAGCAATTAAGACTTGGTAGAAAGAATGAAGAAGAAATTCGAGCTTATCAAGAAATCGCAAGGCTATTCCATAACATCCATCAAATATCCCATGGTGAATATTTCTACCTAGATACTAGATGGAAAATTTATGAGGAAGTGTCATGTAGATGAGGTTCTTGCACCTGTTATCTCATTAGCTACATAATGCGCAGACGGCATGCAATTTAACAGGTCACGCTATTTATGTAGTGATTTCCTTGTGAATTTTTGTGAGGCCAAAGGTGATAGCAAAACCTTCCACTACACATGGTTTCTACTCTCCATTGTGCTGGTGGCTTTGGATCTCCCATAGGACAGTTAGTTTCCTCCCTTGCAGGTAGGATTTTCAGAGGCTGCACAGTTTGCCTCCCTCTGGGCCACAAAGGAGCCTACGTAGGTCACAAAAACACATATTTTCTGGGTATTGATGGAGTCAAGGTTCTTCATGACCATCAACCAGTGCCCATGGTTGTTCCCAACCATCTATGAATAGTTGTCTAAATATGTTGAGTTCAAGTTAGACTTACATCACGTTTACATCAGGGCACGGAAGGACCCACAGCAGAAGTGGTTTGATCTACCATACCCAGTTACTGATGATGCCATACATGAGGTAATCAAGCACTAGCCAGCAAGTTGGCATAGTCTGTCTAACTTGGTGGCAGGTAACAACAAAGGCATGGGGAGCTCAATGGACAAGAAGCGAAAGGATGCAGCAAAGAAGGCAGCAAAAAAGCTGGTTGTGCAGTGAAAGAAGGAGGTCGAGGAGAGGGCCTGAATGGAAAAAGAGCACACTGCGAAAGAGCAGGCTGAGCAGGAACAATGCAGCTCTGAACAAAGCAGTAACACCCTTCTCCAAAAATCAAGGACGAAGAGCAGTCGACACAAGGCAGTGGAGGCGATGAGGGGCAAAGCACCCCATTTAGGGTGAGGAAGCACAGAGAACAACAGCAGGAGGGGTCCTGAAAGAAGACAAAGGTTACTAAACCACTAGTGGATCCCATTACACTAACAAAGGGTAATCGCAACGAGATCAGGGACAAAATGTGCGAAACCATAGTCAAATTGTTGCAACAATTCGAGCAACAATACATGTAGTCATTGGGTAATGTTCATAAGTATCTGCGCGAACTGCAAATATAGACCAACATAATATAGGTGGGCATAGGTCAGGTGAGTGTCGCACAGATGAGCCTAGCACCTAGGATAGGTTAGGCTGTCATGCTGGTCAGGACAGAAAAACCTCAGGACAGTTGCACTACCAGAAGGGTCCCTGAGTGCAAAATCAACCGATGAAAATATCATCATTAGCACCCTGAAAAACATCGGCCTCAATATTCCAATGCTCCCTAATGAGTTTCTTCATGTGCTACAAACTAGAGTGACAGCGGAATTGAGAGCATGAGAGCATCGCGCTCTTAGTTTAATAAGCGAGTACTACATGAATAATGAAAAAATGTTCACCAAAAAGATGCAGGCCCTGAAAGAAAGAGATACGATCCAGGCACAGAGCGCCTAGTTGGCTATCGCAGTTGCAGAGATGTGAATAATAGTGTCGGATTCGCACAAACTTGAGGACGCTCAACCAGAGGCCAAGATCCAAAAACACGTTACAGCCATTTTTGATGCAAAGGCAAAGGTGCCACGAGTTCAATTTGAACTCAATATGAAAATCACGAAGCTAGAACTCAAGTCGTAGCCTTTGATTTCACCTGAGGTCAGGGAATAGCATGGAGCTACCATCGAGGAAGGGATAGCTACTATGGATGCCGCAGTCATTGACTGTACAACATTGTTTGGACAAGCCATGGAAGTGGTGACAACCCTGCAAGAAGATCCCAACCTACAGATATTAAGTACAGAGGTCCGTGAACTCCAAAATCAGTATGACGAGGTTAGGATGATATTGCGCACCATTGCTATATCACAAAGCCTTGCCAAGTTCCAAGAAGAGAAACAACTCCTCGCTCAAGTGGAAATAGCACAAAAAATGGAAGCAGTGCTTAAGGCCAGGTTGGATACTTGGTTGGAAGAATCCTACCAAGTCTTCACCAACATTCAGGAAAACATGACAAACTTGCAGCTCATGCAGTAGAAGATCAAGCGAGTCAGTGAAGGACCAGCTACAAAGCAGCTAGTTGAACAAGTGAAGCAGGTAGCCACGCAGAGCGTGGATGAGGTAGTAGTTGTTCAGGTGGAGCTGGGAGATGTTTGTAACAAGATCACCACATCAACCAAATGACTCGAGGGTGAGTCATGACCTTTGTATTGGGGACCTATTGGGATGGGGTCCCCTGGGTCAGTTTTGGGGCAAAAGCTCAAGTTTTAATGTAAAAAGATGTAAATCCTCTGCGAATTATGGATGCAAAGCACATAGTTAGTTAGAAATCAAAAAGGGTTTTTAACCTCGCTTATGTAAACTTGAGTTGGTTTTGGAAGATCTACCCATGGTCTGCGGACCATGGGATTGCATAAATATGTGTATCTTAGAGAGTCTTAGAGGAAAAGGCTCTACAGTTGAATGCACATAGGCCTAGAGTAGAGTCTGCAGTTGAGTGCGCGAACCCCTATAGCTGAGTGCGAAGGGAAGTTTTGAGTCTGTAACCTTTTACTAAATATCAATAAAGAAGATTGTTGGGAAAATTCATGTGTTTTATCTGTTTCTCTCTATTGTTTATGCTTATGGTATATCTTATGATTAAGGACTGTCTTTATGAATTAATGATGTATTGATGTGCGAATTAATTGGATCCATCTTATTAAATGAATGAAAATAATGTTAAGTGATTACACAAAGATCATAACACTTTCTGTTAGGTTTATTGAACACTTAGGTAGATTTGAGTACATACTGATCTAAGAGTGATCCAAGGTGCACGTAAGTAGCTAATTCGTCTGTTCAGGGTCTGCAAAAGCCAGTCATAGACCTTTGTAAAGGTCTAAAGGCCATTCAAAGGGAATTGTAATACCAATCCCTAAGGGCTTATAGATCTACATGGAGGTAGATCTAGGGCATAAAAAGACACCACACTAATCTCTAGATGCCGAAACTTGGTTCCATCATCCCCCCATACTGCTTTGGGTGAGACTTCAGTCCATGCTATGTGTATTGATGCCGAAAGGGTTAGTAGTGTAGGGTTTTGTTTGGCATAAATAACTCTGAACCTGGGTCAGGACCCCTTAAGCCAACACACCCTCTTTGAGGACCAATGGTGTTGTGCTCACAAATTTTTCAGACTTTTGCTTCATGTGCAGTCCCATGGAACTCCGATTCTGCCTCTTTCTAACAATGAAAGGGGACTCCAAGTCTACGCACCCTTTTGTTTCACGCTTTGTCTCTACCTCTATATTGATGTGCTCCATTTCAAATTCGTTGAGGTTAGTAGTGGCCTATGATGTGGTGGCAGCTTTCTCCTTGGGTGCTTCTATCTCTTTGGCAAAGACCTTTTCTGTTGGTGCTTCTCTCTCCTTTGTAGAAGCGTCTTTCTCCTTCATGGCCTTTTCTTTCACCACAGCCTTTTCCTTCACAGAAGCCTTTTGTGCTTCCTTATTATTATCATTCCATGGGTGCAATGATCTGTGCATATGATTTAATGAACTTCCTATAATATATTGTATGACCCAATGTCGCACGCAAGTGTTTAACATTTTGCAGAATATGCACTTTTTTAGATTAAAAGATATTTGATACTTTCAAAAAGTATCCAGCATGAGGCAAAAACTAGAAGCATGCTTCTTTACTAACCCAAACATTGTCCAATCATCAAAGTAAACCTCCAAAAACTTATGAATAAATTCTTTGAAATTTGTGACTACCACCCTAGAAACGATTGCAGGGGAATTCTTAAGTCCAAAAGGCATAAATGTATACTGAAAATAGCCCCATTCTGTTGTGAAGGTAGTCTTACTTCAATCCTCTGGTGTGATTTTCATCTAATTATACCCTGAGAACCCATTAGTAAACGAATAGGCTTCCTAACCTCCAACATTCTCCAATGCTTCATCTATGAATGGCGTAGGGAATGGATCGTGGGCACAAGAATCATTCAACTTCCTTAAATCTATGCAAATCCAAATTTCACCCTCATCTTATTTTCTTGAACCACCATAGGACTAACCGAGTCTGATTCTTCTATAAGCTCAACAATTCCCACTGCAAGCATCTTATCTAATTCTTCATGCACTTTTTCCTTGTACTTAGGATTCAACAGTATGCACGCTGCTTTAATAACTTTGCATCTGGCTTCAGACTGATATTCAGGACACCTATATCACCTATTATTCCATTTAGATCAGAGAAATTTATGGGAAACAAGTCCTGGTACTCCAGAAATAACTCTAAGACTTCATCCACTATGTCGTCATCCCAATAATCACCTATATTTGTGAACTTCAGTTGTGTTTCTGACCCAATGCTCACCTGCTTAGTTTTCAAGGGATTTTGAGATACCAGGGACTTCCTCCTTAGGCCCTCCAACTTTGCGTTGTCCTTCTGACTCAAGAATATTGGCATTCCTAATATCTGCCTCCCCTTCCTCTGTGGTCACATTGTAGCATTCCATAGCATGGCACAACTGCGTACTCCATTCTAGTTGTACCCACGTGACAGGTTCTTAAGAAATTCTGAATATTGCATCTTTGATCTCCTGTAATGCTTCATCAATACACTCAAATTCATCCTCAAAAGTAAAATTTAACATAAACTTTCCTTCTGAATGTCCCATTCTACAGTCCAATGTCGCAGCTCTGTTTCTAGATACCAGTTCATCATAATAGTATGTAGAAATTCTCATTGTAGATTAACCTGATAATGCAATATAACTAAAGAAAAATACTTTAATCTACTTCTACAATAAAACTTGTGGAAGCTTAATAGATTTGAGCAAGGTCAAGAAGAACACATATAACCAGAAGAAGAATCAATGCACATGAAACACAAAAGAATACTCTAGGGAAAGCTTCAGCTAAAAACCTCGCTATCTATATTATCATACAAGGTGGAAATATATCTAAATTACACAAAGCTTTAGCTCTCACAGCTAGCCATCTCTCAGTACAATCCTCCTGGATTCTCACAGGCAAACAAGGCTTCTCACAAACCTTCTCCTCTTCCCTCCAGCATCCTATTTCCTTGTGCAATTACCTCTGGGATGATCTCCTTCACCCAATGTAACACTGCTCTCACACACTGCTCTAACACATGGTCAGAACTGCACAATCCTCAAGGAACCTTATTCCTTATACATGGATGAGTTTCCTTTATAGGAAAACTCATGCAACTAATAGTACAATGTCCTTGTCTTTAATCTCAATTGGGTCTTCTCTTAATAAACATGCATGAGTTATTTATGAGAGAATATTTAGTTATCTAGAGTACACTAGTTCGATGCATGCATGCATTAATTGACTGAACTCAAAATTAGTTACTCAAATAGTTTGGAACTAATTTAACTGGACATAACTTAGTTAACTGAGCTAACTAATTACAACTCAATTATAACTCATTGTTATCTCCTTAATTAAGGGATAATCTCCTTAATTTAAGGGATAACTTTTGCATGACTTCACAAAGACTTCTAACTTGGATTTCTCCAACTAATTAATCCATAATGAAGTAATTAATTTTTTTCAAGCATCTAGTGAGACTAAATTTGAATTTGAATTCTCAATTTTAATTCAAGAGCAAATTAAAATTGGAATATACTAGATTCTATTTTTATCATTTCTTGTACTGTTTTTAACACTCCCTCTCAACAAGAAAGGAATTCAATTTGATCCCGATCCTAAACCTTTGGAATTTTCTGCATGCAACACTTCTCTCTAGTGTTCTTGCTCCAACAACTTCTGAAAAAAAAAAAAACATCCAGCCTCAATTAGTATGATACATGTGTCATCAAAGTCTCTGACTGTTATTGCCTCTGTCGACTGAAAACTTTGCACTTCTACTAAATCTTCCTTTCTACACTATTTTCAATCCTTCACTACGCTCTTCAGTATCTAACTCCTCTAGCCTCTATCACTTTGATCTCTAACTGCATCAATCCCACTGATTCCTCTCGCTACTATGTACTTTGGGCTCCCATAGCAAGGTACGATCCATGAGATAAAACCTTTCAATGGAACTTACCCAATTTCAACCTTCTTGGGACTATCACTTCACATTGCCCCGCCTCACACCTGGAGGTATGGCTGCATGTGATACCTCTGCCCACTTCTCCAATTGTGGCTCCTCCACAATTGTCTAACACTTCTTCTAGGACTACATGTTGAGTGGTAATTTACTCTCCCTCTCAACCACCAAGTCTCTAACATTTGCCTTGCTCCTCAAGGCTTTGCATGCATCTTGAACCTCAAGAGCATACAGGTTCTGAACTCATGAACTGATCTATTTTAGTTGGTGGTGATGTGTCTAAGGGAAAGCTTTCCCTTACTAAAGACAACATCATAGCCTTTATCCTCCAACATCGCGATCAATACCAAATTCTTCTTCAGTCTAGGCACATACTTCACATCTGTAATGGTGATAAGAGCTCCATGCTCCCTCTGAAAAGCAATTGTGCCCACTCTTGAAACACTATACCTTTCATCGCCACCCATCTCTATGCGCATCTTGAGGTCTTTCTCCTCCAAGGTACTGAATAAAATTTTATCGCCGGTCATGTGGAATGAGGCTCCACTGTCAGGAAACCAACCACAACCCATCATTGATGACACCATGCATGCGATGAGGGTGAAGTCCATCTCAAACTGAGAGGCTAATGTCTCACCTTTAGATCCTTCCGAGGATCTTTTCTTGGACTTCTTCAATGGGAAATTAGTCGCATAATGACCCATCTCGTGAAAATTAAAGCATCTCACTTTAGACTTGTCAACCTTCTTCCCTCCATGAGAATAATTCAATCTGGAATGAGAATTCTTCTCCTTCCCTTTCCTTGCCTTACCTGCTAAGGCCAGATTTTCTTCATCATCCTTGGATGAAGAACCATCTCGTGTGCTCCTCCTGATCTCCTCCTGAATGAGATCTGACAACACTCGTTCCCAATCCAGTAGTTTCTCCCTTCTATTCGCATAGTCCTAGTAGCTATTCCATCTCTTTGGAAGGTCAAGGAGAGCAAGCCTCACCATATCATATCATCATCGGCAGTAGTTACTCCCACACCACCAAGCTCATCTCGGCAGGTGGTGAGCTTGTTCAAATATGTAGAAATAGTATCGCACTTCTCCATCTTAATTTTCCGAAGCTGATCCTTGAGCACAAGTTTCCTCTGGTCACTATTGTTCTGATAGAAGTCCTTCAATGTCTTCCACATTGAAAATAGAGTTTCCTTCCCATGGAGACTTGAGACAATATGGTCTCGAACTCCCCCAAGGATGATCTATCTCACCCTCGCCACAAACTTCTCTTGTGCATTAGTTGAACCTAGCTTTTGGATTTCTTGATCAATGAAATCCTTCAAGTTGTTGGCTTCTAATACAGCCTCCATGCGATCTTTCCATGATATGTAATTCGAGCTACCATCCAAGGTATACTTGAGTCTTAAGCCATACAACGCCATTCACCAACCTTGAAGTATGAGATGAATTGAAACTTTTAATTCTCTTCTCCATATACTATTCACGGCTCTGATACCATGTAGAAATTATCACTGTAGATTAACCTGATAATACAATATAACTAAAGCAAAATGCTTTAATCTATTTCTACAATCAAACTTGTGGAAGCTTAATAGATTTGAGCAAGATCAAGTAGAACACATATAACCAGAAGAAGAATCAATGCACATGAAACACAGAAGAATACTCTGGGGAAAGCCTCAGGTAAAAACCCTACTATCTGTATTATCATACAAGGTGGTAATATATCATAATTACACAAAGCTTTAGCTCTCACAACTAGCCAGCTCTCAGTACAATCCTCCTAGATTCTCATAGGAAAACAAGGCTTCTCACAAACCTTCTCCTCTATCCTCCAAGCCTCCTATTTCCTTGCGCAGTTACCTTTGGGATGATCTCCTTTACCCAGTGTAACACTGCTCTCACACACTACTCTAACACACTGTCAGAACTGTGGAATCCTCAAGGAACCTTATTCCTCCTACATGGATGAGTTTCCTTTATAGGAAAGCTCATGCAACTGATAACACAATGTCCCTGTCTTTAATATCAACTAGGTATTTCTCTAAATAGACATGCATGAGTTATTTATGAGATAATCTTTAGTTATCTAGAGTACACTAGTTTGATGCATGCATGTATTAACTTGCTGAACTCACAATTAGTTCCTCAAAGAGTTTGTAACTAACTTAACTGGATATAACTCAGTTAACTAAGCTAACCAATTACAACTCAATTATAACTCATCCTTATCTCCTTAATTAAGGGATAATCTCTTTAATTTAAGGGATAATTGTTGCATGACTTCACAAAGACTTCTAACTTGAATTTATCCAACTAATTAATCCATAATGAATTAATTAATTATTTTTCAAGCAGCTGATGAGACAGAATTCGAATTTTAATTCTCAATTTTAATTCAAGGACAAATTAAAATTGGAATATACCTGGATTCTATTTTTATCATTTTTTGTTGTTATTTTTAACATAGTATCCAAAGTGTGGTAGAATATGTGAACCCATTCTGGTTGTGGTTCTTCTCCCCATGATTTTTTCCATCGAGTGAGATGCTCGTGCAAATCATCCTTTCTTGTATATTTCTCTACAATGAGGGTATTGGCGTACCAAAACTGAAAATTCATCATCTATTGATATTCCTTCCAATCTGTAAATTTGTTTTTATGTGTGCCCCACCATCTGGCAGGCATATCTCTCAGCACAATGTCTAATGCTTGGAACCAATGTTCCTCTGGTACATCCCTTTCAAATTTATCTAGAAATAAATTTACATCTTCTAAACCATCATAACATGGTAAGTTGTGTACATCAATGGATATACATTAGAGTGACTTAGTAATCCTATTGCATCGCAGCGTCAATGCCTCATGCAATCTGTTCTACTAGTGCTCAAGCTCCTCATCTAAATCTGAATTGTAGGAGTTGTCCTTCTCCCAAGTAATTCATCCATCCATCCTAGGGTTGATCCAATCCTCATCCCACATAGTAAGCTTATATATTTTCTCAATATCGTCCTCCTCATAATAATCTTGGACTGTTTCAGTATATTGTGCACCCTCAACTAGATCCAATGGAACAATAACCCTTAGTTGCTTCTTTTCATGCGTCATTTTGTGGTTTTTTAATTTGATGGTCACATTCATATCAAATGCCCAATCAATTCCAAGCAGCGTTGGGTATGGATTATTTTCATCCACTATTTTGATTACTTCAAAATCAGCTATGGCACATGCCCCTTCAATATCCACAGTTACTCCATGTAGGCACCTCATAGGAATAATAGTTTTTTGGTTCACCATTCGCAACTGGATTGGAGACCACTATAGTGCTAGTTTTCCCATGTTTTCTAAGGTTTGCTTCAGCAAAACATTTGCATCAGATCCTAAATCAAGGATTACCTGATCCATTTCGAATTCTATGATATGGGCAGTCAATCTCATTTAGTGACTATTCCTTTTCTTATCCTTGTCTACTTTGTATACTACGCATTATTTAGGTAGTGGCGTACCCTTGCCTACGCAGTTATCTATCAAATCTTGCAGTCCCTCTAGTGCTTTTTGAGCCCTTAGGAGCTTCATGCAAGTCTATAAGAATGATGTTAATAATGAAGGATTTGTTTTCTATGCAGTACTAACATCTTCAAGCTTCTCTGTGCATTTACTCTAAGCCCTTGATGTATAATCTCTTGCATCCACAATGCTCCTCTTTGCCTCCATAAACATTTTCTTTTCCTTATTCAAATCGAATCCAACATCTTTTTTCAGCAGCATTACATACCCATACATTTTCCTCTGGTTGTTTCCCTTTATCTTCCTCGGTAGCTATATTTCTTTGCATAACAATATTAACATTGGGCCCATCTTCACGTGGTTATGATCTCATCATCTAGATGTTCTGAGTAGGTTTTTGGGTCTAGGTTTTATTTTCTTTCATTTTTACGATGAGCATGGGGAAATATTCTATGACATGATCAAACTGTCAACCATATTGACAAGAGGGGCACATTGGATTCTAAGACTCTCACACAAAGTCACCTAGTTCTCCATAATTGTAACAAATGATATGTCCTGGGCCTCTTCTAGCTCCTCCCTCTCATCCTCTTCCTCATCCCTGGAATCCTCCGTGCGTTGCAATTGCACCTTGATCCTACTGAGGAGGTGCCTCTATCTGTACTCTATATGTTGGTGTTCTATCCATCATTAATTCATAACTTCGAAAATTTCACTCTTTGTGACCTAAAGACTTACAAAAATTGAAAAATAGTTGTTGAAGAGTCTGTAAAAACTTCTGCAGAAGATGACAATTGTTCGTCGTATGTTTTCCTATGATCTGGCTGATAGCACACCATGGTACTGCACCTGTACTCATCCCAGTGGTATTTTCTACTGGGTCTACGTCTTATTTTCTTGCATTTTTACGATGAGCATGGTTCAATATTCTATGACATGATCAAATTGTCGACAATATTGACAAGAGGGGTGTGTTGGATTCTGACAATCTCGTACAAAGTGACTTGGTTCTCCATAAATGTAACAAATGATCTATTCTCAACCTCTTCCATCTCATCCCTCTTGTCCTCTTCCTCATCCTTAGAATCCTCTGCACATTGTAGTTGCACCTTTATCCTACTAAGGATGTGCCTTTATATGTAATCTATATGTTGGTGTCTATCCATCATTAATTAAGAACTTCAGAAATTACGCTCTTCATGACCTACAAACTTACAAAAATTGCAAAATAGTTGTTCGAGAGTCTGCACAAACTTCTGTAGCAAATGAAAATTGTTAGTTGTATGTTTTCCTATGATTTGGTAGATAACGCACCATGGTACTACACTTGTACTCATTCCAGCGGTATTTTTTGGCTTCAAGAAGACAGGACCTCCCCCAACTAGATAATTTTGATACGTCGGGAAATGATCCTTGTCGTGACCATTACCTTTAAATTTTAAACACCATACTTCCATGTGGGTCTCATTCTGGACTTATTTTCCCTTATTGAGACTTTGTAACTCCATATGCAGGCTAGCTAACTGTGACTGAATCTATTGCACTCCCAGATTTGTATCTTGAAAAGGTGAGGCTTCCAACTTCATAGCAATCTCCAGTGAATCAGCTTGTGTCCCAATATTCTAATATGAAAATCACAATCCAAATGAGGTAATAACGAAGCATTATACCAATATTTATGTTGTTCATCTATGATTTGAAGATTAGCCTGTTGCAGTAGACATTTCAATCTTTGATCAAAATCCCATATAGACTCATTCACCTTCTACTGGATCTCTTTGACCTCTATTACTAACTTGGTTTGGGACTTAGGCTTCTTGAATTCATTATTTAGCATGGATTTCATATATTTCAATGTTGTAACTGGATGAGTCGTATTATACTTAATATACTAGCTTAGCGCCCTATCTTGTAATGTTGTGACTAATTGTGCTTTCTTCATATCATCATTTGTTATCTGTTGTGAATTTTGTTGTAACATGATTAGCTTTGATAGTTTAAATTTTCTGATATAATAGATTTTTAGTAGTTTAGAAATAATAAATGGGTCTGCAAGAGTAAATGCACCATCAAAATGTAAATTTAAGTGTCATTAGCTGGTTGATTTAGTTAGTCATGCATTTAAACATGATTAAATGTTTTAATAAAGTAAATTCAAACATGGTTTACAAAACTCTGAGAACAATTTTTCAAAAAATGAAAGAGGTTTTGTTGATAACATCCTCATGTACAAAAACCTCTCTCAGTTTTGTAACAACTATTATGATTTAGGAGATGCAAATGCATCTTGGAAGGCATGTTTTCTAGTATTTTCATGTTTTAGTCACCTTTTTACAAAGGATATTGTGACTAAACAAAGATGGATATTTGGAAATTCGAAGAGGTTTTGGTTCATAAGATTCCATAATACAAAATTGTATCTCACTTTTCATACAGGTGTCAGGGTTTGGGAGATACACTCTCATCATGTTTAACTTATTTTTCTGGCTGTGAAATGTCTTGTTTAAGCCACATTTTTGCAAAAACTATTGTGGATAATCAAAGATGAATCTTTGGAAACTGGAGGAGTTTTTTGTTCCTAAGATACTATACTACAAATTCCTCTCTCAATTTTCACACAGCTAGCACAAATTGAGATATTAGAAGGGATGAGTGGACCCTATTGTTCAGAAATTCGAGAGGAAAAATCTCAAAGAGAGTTAGTGACTTGGAGGCCACCTCATCAAATATGAGTTGAAATCAAATTCGAATTCCTATTCTCTACCAACAGAAATCCTCAAGGATAGTACGAGAACTCTTCAAATAGTTTTATCTACATTTATTTGTGTTCTATTTTTGTAATACAATTTTTAGATATTTGTAATAGCTCTTGATATTTTTATCAAGATATTTTGTGAGGAAATTGTATAAATAACTCTTCAATTGAAGTAATATGGGTTGGCTTTTGATGCCAAGGCTCTTAATCTATGTAATAGCTTCTCTTGTAGAATTCTAATGAAAGCCTTCTGGCTCCAGTTATCACAGAATTTTGTGTTTGTCTTTCGTCTTTCTGGTGTTTTCATAACTTGTTTCTACATATGTTCAAAGCGGTTGTAGGAAGGTCTGGGTAAGGTATATTAAATCTTAATCTCTCTGTAATTCCCTACAAAATCATAACCTTTATAAAGAGATTAGCTTATTGGATTGTTTGTCCAAGACAAATCCTTTTTGACTGGTTTTTTCTTTATGTTTTATGATAGCCATTAAAAGAGATTAGTTTATTAGACTATCTATCTGAAATAGCTCCTCTTAGAATTGGTTTCACTTTGGCCTTCTGTTAACTTTGAATATTTTTTTGTTGGGCTGTAGAAACCTTCTACATCCATCTAAATTTCCCTAGTTGTTAAGTAGTCAAACTCACTACTCAATTATTAGGAATCCCCTTACATTCTTCTACCATAATTCTTGAAAAAGCCAAGTCATTCTATCAAGCTAGAAGCTGACATGTTCTAAAGGGACCCTATGAGAGAGGCCTTAAATCATGGATAGGGATTGTCATTGATCACCAACCATCCCCAATTAATACCATAAATCTGGCCATTGTGCTTGAAAGGTTGTTGTTTAGTGACTGGTGAACAACATTAAAAAAATCCTTGTACCCACTAAGGGATCCCCCTCTAGTTCAAGGGTCAGCTTGAACCTAAAGGTTGGTTGAGTTGGTTTCCTAGCATAGTTTTTGCAACCAAGGACTGCCTATGGGAAACAAGTACAAGAACTTCCATACAACATCTTCCACAATCCAAAATTGTTTAGGGTCTTCTATCCCCATACCTTTGAATATAGTCATCGTCATCGCATTTGTCATACTAAATAGTGGAGGTGAAGGTGGAGGTGGAGGTGGAAGTGGAGGTCTAGGTGTAGGTGTGTGAGGTGGGGATGATGGTGAAGGTGGATTGGATGGATGTGGTATTCTTGCAATACCCTGATTTACCGTCTTTGGTGCACCTTGAGGTGTCTTTAGACTACTACTTTCTTCATCACTATTAGATGCTCTGAACAAAGGACTGTACTCAGCACCTGAATCTAGATCTTTTATTAATGGTTTCCCACTTCGGTAGCTCCCATAAAATCTTGTCTAAAATTAAATTCAATGGCATAACCCATTTCTCAAAAAATAGCATTTTAATCCAACTTTTCAGGGACTTTAGATACTTACCTCTTGGTCCTTTGAAAAAATGGCATTCAACTTCGCTATAACTAACAAACATGTCAATTGTGAACTCAATAATGAATCTACCCAAAATACTATCGATCCAATAATCGACAACCCTCGCTATCTTGTTTTATGAACATTCTAGGCACCTCACTAACTCTGGAGTCCACACGATAGGATTATCCAACTTCCACCTACCTTGAACGTCCACTAATTTAGTCAACCATTTGTATAACTTGCATGGAAAACAGCAGAAGAAAATTTTGTGTTCTTCTGTATATAGGTATCTATTCAACCACTCTTCCTTTGATAGGCGTGGATTCCTGTTTTCCTGGGCTACAAACTCGTATAGCTTCCGATTTATCCATTTCTTGATCTCCTTGTTAGTCGTATCCACTTATGCCACATCACACATTCCTCAGATAGATCCCAATCCCAGCAATGGAACCATTTGTTGTCTTGAGGGGGCTTGGACCTAGGTTTAGAGTTAGCTGCACTAACCAACAAAACCCTACACTACCAGCCGTTTCAGCAACAACCTACATAGCACATGTTGCAGTCTCACCTGAGGTAGTATTGGGGGATGTAGAAACCTAGTTCTAGCATCCCCCAATACTACCTCAGGTGAGAATATAGTTTGTGCTACATGGGTTGTTGTCAAAAGGTCTAACAGTCTAGGGTTTTCTTGCTTAGCGCAACTAACTTTTAACCTCATTCTAAGCCCCCTCAAGCCAAAAGCTAGTCGCATATGTCCAATATCTACATGTAAAATCAATAGTTAGTCACTAATACATTAAAAAACAAAAACAAAATTGTATAACCAAAAAATATTTGAAATGACTTTGCTTTTACTTGCATTGTTCCATTTCTCACCTTCTAGTAAAACGAGCTCTGGATCTCCACAGAAATTCCCCCTCCAGCATAAAGGCAGTCCTTAATCATAATCAACTTCTCTCACAACCAATCAAAGGAATTAGGAGTAAATGTCATCATAGAAAGTCTAAGGGTCATTTGTTGAGGTCATAAAAATGGCACCCTCTATAAAGAAAATGATACCACGATAGAACCATACCCATAGTTCTTCAACCATTTGGTCTTTGCTCTATTGAGTTGTTCCTTCAAATTGGCTAAGATCCCTTCACACTATTTGAATGTCATAGGTTCTAAGCATTCCAAAGAATACTACATTTGGGTATTTGTAGCTAAATGTGTATTGTCGACCAACCAAGTAGTGGAATAAAGGATTGTCCTAAGAGGAATTTGAATGACATCCTTAATCTCAATTTTCCCATCTTTAGTTATTCCATAGCGAGGTTGATAATGAGCAATAATGTAATCCTTCATTATCTCTCCACCTCTCCTGAAACCAGATTATGAAATAAGAGTTTCTCTTCGTAACAACCCTGTCAGGAAGTAGATGTCTTTAACATCTATTGTGACAATATGTACTCCAATCCTGAAGTATTTTCCTTGTGTATCCAAACATCTTACCAAATATTCCAGTAACTCCAACTAGGCCCTCATGCTCAAAATAATAAAAAACTTTAGAAGCCCACATTTCCTCAAATATTGTATATTTCTTGGGTCATTGATAGAAACCATGTCTTGAGCCTCTTTCTCTCTTTCTCTCTAGATTAAATCCATTTCACTCTAGTAAATGTCTGCAAAATAACATGGAAAAACATATAGAATCAACAATTTGCAAATTTTTTGGAGAAAAATCACTCACAAATAAATTATTGAAACCCTTGTTGTGCCCATCTCTTTCTCCATTCTTAAATAGAGTGACACATCGCACTCACCCTCACTGGTAAGTGTGCTGGTTCACCTTTATCAGTACTAAATTTGTCGACCCATCAAACTTCCCAATATAGGAGTGTGATGGGATGAGGGTGACTTTTTAGTCCTAAAAATTCAAAATTTTCCCAAAATAATGCATGATACAAAAAATGGAAACTTAGAAAATGACAAGAAAGGATAACCCCCCTACTTCGAACTAATTATATTGGAAATGGTCCACTGGATTGGCCGCAATCAACTATAAAGATTGAAGGTAAAAATTTCTCAAAGCTCAGTCAAAAGGAAAAAAATGAAAATGGTAAGAAATGAAATCACTTTTTTTACTTTTATGGTCAAAATAACTCATTATTTTAATATATTTTAATATTTTTAAATGATTTTGACCTAATTTTACCATATATCATGTGTTTTGATGTTTTTGGTGCTCTAAGTAGGTTAAATCATAATTAAAGGACATAATGTGGGTTATAAGTTGAATACTAGTCATTTTGTTGAATGAGTATAATTTTATCACTTTTTTGAGCTCATTAAACTTACAGAAAAGGAACCCCCTAGAGTCTTATTTAAGCTCTTTTAAGAGTCCAAAAACATGAAGAATATTATCAAGCACTTGTCTTTTCAAACTCCTTAAAGTAAATGAAACTACATTTGCCTATTATAAGTTTAACTCTGTACTCGATAGACTATTTAGAAAAAAGGAATACTTTAGTTGAACATGGCTAAAAGGTTCCCTAAGTATTGTTTTCTGCCATTACAGGCCCAAGAGACAAATTTATGAAAAGGAACATCTTGAAGTTTTATTTTTTTGCCTCTTTTTGAAACTCTCTAAACATGAAAAAGAAGTCAAGTTATGCCTTTTCTAGACTCATAAAACTATTGAAAAACATTGGACTCATCAAGCATGATGAGACCAAACCACTCCTTCTCAAGATTTGCTAAAATTACTTAGAGGGATTCATCTAAAGGATGAACTTATAGATCAAGAATATGTTATCCTCCTCAAGCCTGTCAAAAATAAAGAGGTATTGGCTATAAATGGTGGTGAAATTGGGAAAATAGGGCATTATACCTATTAATGGAAGTGAGTCTCTCTTGAACATGACACTCTTTCACTTCATCTCTGTGATTACTTTGGGTTGGGGAATATGCTTGCCTCTCTGTTGATTAAACCTTATTATGGGTATTTGAGTCAATGTTTCCAACTCCATATTACTGTCATCGATATGTTTAAGAGAAATTCCACCCTCGGTTGACATCTGCTACAATACCCTTAAGCCTCACTTCATGCTTTTCACTCCTTAACCAACTCTGCATCATTATATTGTCTCAAATATTGATACCTTTTTTGTGTCATTGATGGGGGATACATCAAGGCCTCCTATGACAGGTCACTTCCTAACGACATTAGAAAATTATTTAGGAAGTTGACTTAGAAACTCCCTTCAGTTCCTTGGAGCTTACATACCTTAATAGCAACTTTCCTCACTTTCGGCAATAGGTTCTCATCATTGGCCTTTGACCAGAAGATTTTGTGTGGTGTTCGAATTCAGCTCATTGATTCGCACACCATAGATTGTACTATAGTACATTGAGATCCATTATAATTATTGGTGTTCACTCTCACATTTGTTAATGACTTACATCATTGGTTGGTAATCAGATGGTGTCTACCATATTCAACTCCAACTCATTTATTCACGTCGTTAGACTCATACCACCGAGTGATGAGGTAGAAGACCCCAAATCTAGTTTCATCCATCTGGGCTGTGATTTCAATATTCATAGAAGATTACAAAGAATGATGGCTATGATCATTCATAAATTCATCCAAGCATGGGTCCACCATCTAACGTCAGTGGTTTGACTTTGACTAATATACATTTAAATCGGTGTATATGTTGAGTATGGGTATGCCTACCTCAATAATGGTATCCTGATGATAACATATTATAGCAAAGGATGATCTCAACCAACATATTCTTGATCCAGAATTGTCACATGGTAAAACACTTTAGTCCTCATCCATTGCTTCTGAATTTGTACTTTAGGAGAAAATCAGTAACATGTCATTTTGTCACATCCAATCAAATGGCCTAGAAAATGGATTAATCAACATCGTTTGACACTTTTCATTCATCCCCTATAAAGCCTAGATCGTTCTCTCTCCAAAAAGTCAAATAATTTTGGGCTAAACAACTTAAAACCCTAATTTTGAGACTCTTTTCACTTTCCCTTTGAGCAACTCTCATTGGTTGTAGGTTCTAAACTTAGAAACTACACTAACCAGTGCATGTTTCTTTGTTTCAAGTGCAATGGCCTCTAGAATTAGGTCAAAAACAAAAATAATTTTGAATCTTCTCTTTCCAGAAGCTTCCAAGAAGGTTTTAACTATTTATTATTGATTAAGATCTTGAAATCCTACTCTTGAAGTCTTATCTCTTATTCCTAGAGCTTATATTCATTCATATATGGATCTAATCCTAGATGGGTAAATCGCAAACTACCCCATTTACCCCATAAATTTACTGCCTCCCATGGAGTATGGGTTGGCTTTTGGAAATTCTTAGTTATACCCTCATGTTTCTACTTTGTGCCTAAGGATCCACTATCCATCCATGCTCTTGGGTTTTGATTGAAGCATTGCTTTGTGACAAAGGAAGGACATAATAGTTAGGAGACATCTATAAGGTCAAGATCTCAAAAGGGTTGTAATCTCTTCTACTTTCATTAATACCAAAAGTGTTTTGTTTTCCTATACTTGTGTGTCATTGATGAATATGTATTAAAATGCCTTCTTTAGAGATGTTAGTACATGTTATTTGTATGTTGTAGTCTTCTTGCTTGTTTTAGTTGTTTTGCATGTTCTATTTATAGCATTTGGAGTTGGAACTAAAGTTCACAAGCAGGGAGAAGAGGAGAACTTGTGCTAGACTCCAAGTAGGTCTTTCCTCCATTTTTCAATTTATCTAAGGAAAGAATAAGTCCTTTTGTTGCTGTTGTTTCTAGATCAATCCATTAAATCTAGGGAGTTCACTTTTGTCCACATAAGAGAATTTTTCGTCAAACAATATGTTTACAGGACAATAGAAGACCATGGATGAAGAGTAGAATATTTGAGAACATTTCATATCTCTACATACATGCTAGTAGAAATGGTGGTAGGATGGGAGAGATCAATTGAGAAATAGGGATAGGGATATTCTCTTGGTTTGGAAAATACATTAAGAAGTTTGAAGGCAAATATTGTGAGTTGCAAGGCAGCAAATTAGCAGTTGATTGAGGCATAAGAAAGTCTTGCGAAAGCTCAAGAAAATAAATTCAAGTTTATTGCAGTCATCCTCTAAAGCCTTTCATATTTGCGGAAGAATAAATAACTAGTAATCAGTCATGGCGATATACAAGAAGAAAGGAATAATGTTACATATGGAAGCAAGGCTCATAAAAGGCATAGATTGGAAGGATATAATACAATAAAGGATGGAAATTCCTTGGATACACCTGAGAGGAGGGCTAGAACTCATTGATTTTATTCTAGCTATGATTCTGAGAGACATCATCGCCATCACCGGTAGCATCCTTATAGGAGGAGTGAGAGGGCATACTTGCTAGAGGAGTTCAAGAAAAGCAAGCCTCCTACTTGTGATGCTGAGTTGATTAAGTCAAAAGATGTAGAAGCATGGTTTCTTGGGATGAGGAAATTATTCAGACTTCATTATTACTATAAGAACATGAAAGCTAAGATAGCTATCTTAAGTTTCAAGAGAAAATCATATATCTGGTGGGAAGATGTTAAACATGTCAAAGGTATTAGAGAAGAGAAGTTGACTTGGGCTGAGTTTGAAGGACTCTTCAGGAAAGGTACCTATCTAAGAGGTATTACGATGGAAAGGCTAAGGAATTCTATGAGCTCAAGATGGATTCTATAATAGATGAAGAGTATATAACCAAGCTTCTAGAGTTGTCGAGATATGTGTCCCATCTCAAGGATGAGAAAGAAAAGATACAAAGGTTCATTAATGGATTCCCATTATCATTCAAAGACAAAATTAATGAGCCTTACCTTTTGAGGAATCCATCAAAAAGTTAAAACATTGTTAAGAGTAGTCAAAGTGCAAGCTCGAGTTCAAGAATGAATAAAAAGGTAGTGAGTAGACTAAAGGAAAATGTCTTGGGAACTGAGGAAGATCTCAGGATGAAAGTGACAAGGAAAATGTGGCACCCCATAAGAAGTTCAATATAGTTGAGAAGGATAGGGGTCTCAGCCTATGGAGTAGAAAAATAAAGGTAATGGAAGAGAACCATTGAAGTGTTGAACCTCTCGTGGAGATCATCATAGGAAGGATTTCCCTTTGTATCATAATGGTGCAGCGGAAGCATGAAAGGCCTCAAATCTATAGTGTGTAGGAGGCATAGGAAGTTGGGGATATAGGTTAGAGCATTCCCCCGATCTATGCAGCAGTGGATAATACGTAGGAATATCATCAAGAATCCATTATCAGGATAAAATATGGAACCAAAGGGAGAGTTCTAAGCAAAGCCTCAATGCATCCTACCGTGGGATAAGCTCATACTCTAGGATTGAGTAATAGAGAAAGTTAAAGTGCATGGAAGCACTTTGGGGCTGAGGAAGCTACATGGAAGATGATTGACAAGATGTAGGCATAATAACTAGTTTCCAATTATAGTTAAATTCATCAAAGGAATTGGAATCCCTTGGGATATTTATGTACAAGAGTTTAGTTGTAGGATAGTGTTATTGTTATGTTTATTAATGCATTGATAGTTGTGTGTTTATGGAAGTATGATGCAGGGAATTGCATGGCATAAGGGACTGCCATAGATATTGAAGAAGACTTAGGCTAAGATTTTATTCATGAAACCTTGGAGACCATATGGGTTGAGTCATGGTGTATGTTGAAATATTTTTTCTTTCAGTGTTTTGTGATTTGTTTGTGCTTGATTTGTCATTTTGACTATGACTGGGGCATGGTCATGCAACTTTTCTTTTGGTGTTGTATTATTGTTGGTTTTCCATGTTTTCTTTATCTTTCCTTTTATGTTTTGAGGGACTTGGGAATTGGTTAGGGAAAACAGAAAAGCTAATGGAGCTCGAGGATTGTTGAGTGAAACCCAAAAGGTAATATAAGACCTAGATGAAGCTTGATGCATGAATAAAGGGAAGCTAAAGGAAAGAATATGATAGCCAGTTGGGTTGGTTGGATCCATTTGGATAAATGGACAGTGACAGGACAGTCATGGGAAAGGCAACTAGTAAGGGTAATGTAAATGGATTTGATCTTATCTGATGCCTTGAATATGTTGGGAATTGTCATTCCCGATGTTATGAATGCTTTGCACAAATAAAGGGAGTTATATTAACCTTGACCTTATGAACATTGGTAATTATGTTTTGATCATGATTATGCTAATGTCTATGTGTGTGTGTGTGTGTGTGTGAGTGTGCGCATGAATGCCATTGTTTAACAAGGTTGTCAAGTATCATTCTTGTGGAAGAATGATTTCTTTATGTAGGTGAATGACATGAAAAGGTTCATGGTTTATGAGGAATCAAGTGGGAAGAGTAGCCCTGAAAGATCTTTGAATTTAGTATAATATGGATATGAGTTTGATATTATGTGTTTATAACTATGCCTATTTTTATGTTATGGTAGGTAATGTTGAAGGATATACCAGCAAAATGAAATTATTGTGATTTGTGCCATGTTGTGGCAAGCATGGATAGTGGAAAGAGACACTAACCGGGGACTTGGGTCATGGATACATGTAGTAAGCTATGGGAAATAAAATAGAGGAAAAGGTTGCCCAGTAGAGATGATGTGGTCTCTGGATGTGCAGTACTATCATTGTCTACATGTTGTACATGTTATGTTGTGTACATGTTGTACTTTTTCATGTGTATAATTGTGTATTTCTTGTATTATGACATGTGTATTCATTGTGTGGTATTGTGTGTACATGTATGTGTTGTGTTGTACATTGTGTGTATGTGATGTGTTGTGAAGGGTATTAATTCTTAGGATCCATGGAGTTTGTGGGTTGGGATAGAATATCTAGATCCCTATAACAACTTGGGTTCTCTAGAGGCTATGGGTTGGAGCCCTGTAACAGCTTGGGTTCCCTAGAGGCTATGTAACAGCCCTGGTGAAAATTCCATGTAATAAAGTTAAAAACAATAACAAAGGATGAATGGGATATTTATTCCAAGCTGAATGTTTGGAAATACATCCTAGGGGGTGTTCATTTGGTTGTTTATGGCTAAGGAAATTGACAAAGTCAATGGCTAAGGCATTAAAAGGAAAAAAGGAATTTTTGCCACATTTATGAAAATAATGGAAATTAGTAGAAAATGGAGGTGAAAGGTCACAGGTTTCATGTGAGGAGGAAAATGAAGAAAAATAATGGAAAATAAAGAAAATATAGGCCTCATTTATAAAAAGGCTTATGAGGATCATTTGGTAACCTTTTGTCAGTTTAGTTTTGTAGCTCTCTTGTTTCTCTCTCTCTCTCATACTCTTTAATACTTAGAGTTTTCTTGGAGAACTCTTGTAGGGTGTGACATACTTGGATTCTTGGAGCAAGAAGGCATTGATATCAACAGCTACATGAGATTTTCTTGAAGGTATCGAGTTGCATGTATGATTTCTTCACTAGTTTTGACATCCATGGCATATGAATATGGATTCTTGGTCATGATCTGTCATTGGCATGGATGTTGTCTGGATTGGTAGTGGGTTTCCTAGCCTTTCCATTTCCTAGATAGACATGGTGATTATGGGTTTACTTTCATGATTTATTTTTCGTTGGTTCTCATGATTCCTTAGTTTGGGTTGAGTTATTAGTTCTTGGAAGCCCTGGTTGGACAAACACTTGGGAAGCCCTGTAAAAACTTGGTTTCAATTACTAGCCTTCGAACCCTTGGTTGGACAAACACTTTAGAAGCCCTTGGTGGGTTGAGTTACTAGTCATGGAAGTCTTAGTTGGAAAACTAGTTTGGAAGCCTGGTGGTAGTTGTGGGTTGAGTTACTAGTCCTAGAAGCCCTAGCTCAAACAAACACTGTGGAAGCCCTAGAAGGCTTGGATGGTGACCAATCTGATGATGATTTTTTGAAGTCTGACCTTGAGGTGGAATCATTATTTCATGGGTTGAGGTGGATGGCCTCTTGAATCCCTGGCTGATTTTTTATTGATGTGTTCTATGAGATCCCGCATTCAAGCTTGGAATATGGCACGGGGGTGAATGGAAAAAGAGATATTTGGCTCAACCATTCTACAATTGGGTGGAATGCGGTAGTCCCATCTCTGGCTGGTTAATTGCATTCATTAATGGGAAATCCCTTCCCTTGATTTTCATGTGTAAATGTATTGGTGTATTTATGGATTTGATGGTTGATATGCTTATTGTATTTATGTCCCTATTATGCTAGTTATATGCACATTTTATGACAACATTTATGTATGGCTCTCAGCATGTTTTTACTTATATGTGAATCGATAATGTGTCTGTGAAATAATAGATGAAAATGCAGCAAATGGCATAAGGGAACAATGGTTCATATAAATTCTCAGATAAGTATGAGATCCCTACAATTAAATCTATTATTTACACATGTAGATTATATGTTGATGATATGTTTAACGAAATACCTATCATGGCTAGTAGGGATCCATCCAAGGCCTTGAACAAGTATTTTATTTAGTACTTTCATTTCCATGTTACTTTACTAATTTGAAGAGATGGTTTAGTTTTGGGTAGTTTCCTAGGCTTGAGCCTAAGAAAGTTTCTTAAATCTTGGGGTCGCTGGCACAACACTGACAATTTTGGTCCACAGTCACTGGCAAGCAGGCTTGTGAGAGCGACTATGTCCCAAGAGACCTAGAACAACAGTGGGACCCAGGGATAGGCCATCTGAGTTACTGACTTGTCTTTTTAGGGTTCTATTGATGATGTTGGATGTCTGTATGGTGTGTTTCCACTGGTTCCACTTCCTTAACGTGAATTAGGAGGTCAAATCATATAATAGTAGCCTCTCGTCACATGTTTACCCCAGCTAGTTGATTGCTTGGTTAGATGTCAGAGGAGGGTGTTACAGAGTGGCATCATAGCATGGTTCACCCCTTGGACTAGATGGTCTATGTGTTGGTCATGCATGTATGTCAATTTCATGTGTGCCTCTTACACTTATATACTTGTTGCAATTGCTTGATGTTGGATTAGGGTTGTAGTATGGTTATCATGGATAACTTGTTATGGGTTTCATGAAGTATATTTTAAATGAGTACATTACTGATTATGTATGGATTATATGTCGCTTACATGTTGATTTCATGATACCTACTTACATCCTTGTATGTTAGGTTACATTTTTTAATATTTTGATTACATGCATAAGTCTTTTAGGTTGATTACAAGAACTGGACAATTATGTCTGACTACATGCATTTTTGTGCATTTGTAGTCGGTTTAGAATTGTTTATGCATACTGTTGGTTGCAAGTGGCAATGTGTACAATGGAGTAATGGTTATTATCATGCATGAGGTCATAGCATGCATTGTTGATATGGTCTTGCATTGATGATTGGATCCTAGTTAGAGTAATGTTTATGAGTTGATACATTTACTCGTGTACATCTATATGTTGTTATGATTATCTTATAGATGTATCATGCTAATTTGGTAATCTTGTAGACAAGGTATCCTCCCCAATTTATGCTAAGGTCCATGAATTATTGTGATTAGTTTATCTAACATATTATGCCTTACAGGAAGAAATATCTAATGGATAACAATATGGTTGACTACAAAGACCCTCCCTACGAATCCAAAGAGTAGTATGGTGTTGGGAACTCTTCCGACTTGTCAGTGACAATGAGAAGTTTAAAGGAAAAGATCGGGATTTGTAAGGTGGATAATGACAAAATCACGCAGTCATGGGAAAAGTTAGCAGAGGTAAATGCAGTCATACTTCAGAGCTTGTCGAAATTGCAACAACGGGGACCACTCCGGATCAGTCATGAGCAAGAGGACAAAATTAATGGGGCATATGGTAGCAGGTCTCATAGTAGACGTAGATCATATAGATCTAACACCATCCAAGATGGTAGATTCTTGGACACTCTAGAGAGGAGAATGGATAGACATAGGTATGATTCTAGTTCTGATTCAGATAAGAATTATGATCGTCATCGATATCATCCTTACAGGAGGAGTGATAGGAGGTATTTTTTGGATGAATCTAAGAAAGAGAAGCCACCTAATTTTGATGGGGAAACGAAGAAACCACAAGATGCAGAGGCATGGCTACTTGGCATAAGGAAGTTCTTCATGTTGCCTGATTATTTAAAGAACATGAAAGCTAGAGTAGCTACTTTCAGTCTCAAAAGTAAAGCAGACATCTGGTGGGAACATGTGAAGAATGTCAGGTGTATTCATGAGGAATATTTATCTTGGAGTGAGTTTGAGTAGCTATTTAAGAATAAATACTTGTTAGAAAGGTACTTTGATGGCAGAGAAAAAGAATTTTATGAACTAAAGATGGGTTCTATGATAGATGATGAGTACATTAGCAGGTCCTTGGAGTTATGAAGGTTTGTGCCTTACCTCACAGAGAAGAAGGCTAAGATTCAAAGTTTCATTAGTGGATTACCAATTGCATTCAAAGAAAGGATTGAATTCAATGATCCTAGATCATTGGAGGAGGTCATTCGAAAGCTAAATAATTGCTATGAACAATCGAAGCAAAGAACTCAGACTAAGCTAGAAACAATGTAAACTTTGAAACGGGAACTATAAACTCAAAACGGGAACTCTTGCCCAAAAACCCCAAAAAACATCAAAAACAGTGCTAAAAACGAAAAGTGTGTATACTGGAATGATGTTTTTCTTCTAGGTGCCAATTTTGAACGTGTTTTAAAAATGGCGGTGACTACTAAATTTTCATGCAAAATATAGTTTCAAAATGAAAGTGATGCTACTGGAATAACATTTTTTTTTTTTAGGGTCAATTTTCAAACTTTTTAAAAAATGCTAATAAAACCAATTTTTTATGTCTCAAACAAAATTAATTTTTAAGGAAAAGCACATTAATGTTTCTGGTAGAATATCATTTTTCTTTCCTAAGTATAAATTTAACATGTTTTCAACCACACCAT